>OX104120.1:29463062-29718116 GCA_944474755.1 Limnoperna fortunei | reverse complement strand
AGAACACCCGGATTTTCTAACAGGGAAAAATACATACACATCATCTCCTTCTTCAAATTTTTCATAAGAAAGTTGTCTATCATGATAGCGCTTTTGTCTTTTCATAGCAGCACCGGTATTATCGCGCACTGTAGAATGGGCTTTTTCAATTTTCTCTTTCATACTCCAAACCCATTTATCAGTAGGCGTGGTTGTGATTGCTTGAGGCATTTCATACATTAAATCAACCGGTGTTGAGACCTCTCTGCCCAGCATTAGGTAGTTTGGCGTGTATCCGGTGGTCTCGTGTTCAGCACTGCGGTATGCCATCATCACGTAAGGTATGTACTCATCCCAGTCATCATGATTTTCATTTACGTATGCACTTAGCATTTTGGCAAGCGTACTGTTGAATCTTTCCACCATACCATCCGACTGAGGATGGTATGGAGTTGTCCTAGTCTTCTTAACATTCAAGACCCTACAAACTTCCTGGAATAATTTGCTCTCATATTGACGACCTTGGTCCGAGTGGATATATGAAGGTACACCAAATCTTGTTACGACCTCTTCAACTATTATTTTGGCCACTGTTTCTGACTCCATGTTTGGCATTGCAAAGCTTTCTGTCCACTTCGAGACAACAAGGATGTATTTATTTCCTCTTTTTGTTTCTGGGAGCTCGCCGAGTATATCAGTTGCTATTCTCTCCATTGGAAAGCTGACCTGAAAAAGTTCCATCGGAGCTCGCTTTGAGGGTATGGGACGTTTCTTTCTACAACAAAAGTCACACCCTTTAACATAAGTTCGCACATCAGTTCGTAACCCTGGCCAATAGAATCTTTGGCGTACTCTCTCCAAAGTTTTCCGAACCCCTAAATGGCCTGACGTTTTGTCATCATGACATTTTTGCAACACATTTCTCCTTTCCGAAAAAGGAAGAACAACTTGGGATTGATCACTAAATTTCGATAAAGAATATCATCTCTGATCTCAAGGAGGTCCCATTGGCTCAGAAGACTTCGGATAACGAAACCTCTTCCAGACACTTCATTGAACTTAGGTCGCTGTTTATCTCTCAGACATGATTTGATATAGGAAATATCCTTGTCATTGTTCTGTAATTCTTTGATCCCAAGCACATTCTGTTCACCTTCACATATTGTTGTTTTCTTCTCATCTCCATTAAATGTTCTAACCTTAGCATCCTCTTTTCGAGGGAGTTCTTCTTGTGTTGTTTCGTACCCACATTGTTTGCAGGGAATTCTACTTAAAGCATCGGCATTGCGATGCTGTTTGCCAGGTCTATGCTCTATCTTCATATCGAACTCACTGAGAACCTCTAACCACCTTGCCAACTGTCCTTCCGGATTTTTAAATTGCATTAGCCAACGTAGTGATCCATGATCCGTTCTTACTGTAAATTGACGTCCATACAGATAATGTTTATAATGCTTGACAAAATGGACAACTGCTAGAAGTTCTTTCCTTGTCACACAATATCGTCGCTCACTTTTGCTCAAAGCACGGCTAGCATAACCTATAACAACCTCAGAGCCACTGTTGTTAACTTGTGATAAAACAGCACCAATTGCTTCATTGCTAGCGTCGGTGTCGAGAATGAAGTCTTTAGTGAAATCAGGATGGGCCAGAATAGGGGCATGTGTGAGATGGCTTTTTAATTTCTCAAAGGCCTCTTGGCACTTTGTATCCCAAACGAAAGATCTACCCTTCTCAGTCAGAGAATGTAAACATTTTGCCACACTTGCGAAATTTTTGATATACCTCCTGTAATAGCTGCATAGTCCCAGAAATGAACGGACCTCTGTGACAGTTGTCGGAATCGGCCACTCCTTTATAGCTTGTATTTTCCTTGGGTCTGTTGCAACACCTTGTTCTGACCCAGAAATTCAACTTCCTTAGCGCATAAACAGCACTTTTTGGCTTTAAGCTTGAGTCCAGCTGACTTGAGTTTTTCGAATACCCGATCTAGATTTTTCGTCATATCATCGAAAGTCTTACCTGTCACAATAACATCATCTAGGTAAACAAGACAGATGTCCCACTGCAATCCTGCCAGAACTGTTTCCATCAATCTTTCAAATGTACTTGGTGCACAACATAGGCCGAATGGCATCACTTTGAATTGAAACAATCCTCGTTTGGTGGCAAAAGCCGTCTTGTGTTTGTCTTCGGGATGCATTTCGACTTGCCAGTATCCTGCACATAAATCTAACGTGGAAAACCAAGCACTACCAGCTAATTGTTCAAGAGAATCGTCGATTCTCGGGAGAGGATATGCATCCTTTACTGTCACCTTATTCAGTCTCCGGTAATCAACACAAAAACGATATGTCCCATCCTTCTTTTTAACTAGAACTACACCAGCTGCCCAAGGACTGTTGGACGGTTCAATGACACCCTTTTCTAGCATTTGATCAATACTTTTATCAATTTCTTGTCTTAGGTGTACAGGGGTGCGTCTGGGAGGTTCTTTGTGGGGTTGGGCATTACCGGTCTTAATCCTGTGTTTCACTAGACTGGTTTTACCCAGATCCTTGTCGGTTTCTGCAAATAAAGACTCATATTTCCATAATAGCCGTTTTAACTGGTCACATTGACTTTCATTCAGTGTCTTACTAGCACTTTCATAGAGTGTTTGGATGTCACTACGAAACTTTTCAGGGAGCTTTGTCGTCAGTGCTGGTTGTGTTGTGTTGCAAACTGAATTAATTCTGCTAAGTTGCCCGATGGTAGAACCTTGGTATATTACTTGCACATCCTGCTTTGTATTCATTATACGCACTGGCACATATTCAGCAGATTTGACTAGTGTCCTTGCAATCAAAGGCCCGTCCTTTTGTAAATTCTTTTCGGTTGGTTCTACAAGACCTTCAAAGTCACTAATTTTATCATTTGGAGATATACACAGCTTTCCATTCACTAGAATTTCTGATGCGGGTGGAATACTGATAGTCTCAGACGAAACAATTCTGAAACATCCAAAAGATCCATGAAACATAATATCTATTTCATTATTACCGACAATAAGCTTTTCAGCCACTACATCCACTACACATCCATGCTGTCTAAGGAAATCTAAACCTATGATTCCATCCGCTTTGATTTCACCTATAATGACATCGGTCTGAAACACTTTGTCACCGATTTTAATATCATATGTACTCTTGCCGTAGTGAACTAACAATCCACCATTTGCCGATTCAATCGTTTGATCAGATGCCAAAACATTAGGTTTGTTCTTGTTGGATAAGGCACTATGCACTCTGTTTGAAATGATTGTTAATGTCGCTCCCGTATCAACAAGTAATTTGCACTTTTGCTTATTAACTACCCCATCAACATACATACCTGCTTCATTCATTATTGAAACCTGTGATCTCCAACGATTCTTTCTCCCATTAATACCCCTTGTTGAACCACTATCACGTTGCTTCCCCTGCTTTTGATATTGTCCAAATTGCTGCTTCCGTGGCTGAGGACAACTTCTTTTAAAGTGTCCTTGTTCCCCACAATTATAACATTTAACCTTTGACAAATCAAATGTTCGTGACTTATTATTGTTTTTCAATTTCTCAATCTCACTTGACAGGTCTTTAATCATGTCTGACATTGCTTTCATAGCCTTTTCCATTTCTTTAATGGCACCAACATTTTCTATATCCTGAGCTATGTTGTCTTGACATGTGGTTCGTAAATGTCCTCTAGACACCCTATTACTATTTTCTGCCTTATTGAAAGCTTCAAGCTCCACTGCTAATCTTATGGCTTCATCTAGATTCACTGGTCTAGATTGCTTTATTTTCAGTCTCATATCTGCATCGAACAAGCCATCTATAAATTGATCCTTTGCTAACGTTTCACGCACTTCTCTTGGGGCGGTTGGGTAGGCTAAATTAGAAAGCCGCCGAATTGCTTGCCCCATTTCTGGCAATGTTTCAGATGCTCTTTGTTTTCGCTCCCTGAACTGAACTCTGTACAGTTCAGTTTGGCTTGTTGGAGCAAAACGCTCCTCTAATGCGTTTACTAATGTCTCAAAGTTACTTCTCATGTTCGGAGCTAAATCACCTAATATTGTTTGCGCCTGGCCCCTAAGAGATACAGCGAGATAAAGACCCTTTTGATTTTCATTCCATTCATTTACCAGCGCAACCATATCGAAGTGTGACCTATTGTCGATCCATGACGACAACCCATCATAGGTAGCCGGTTTGCATTTTATCTCATTATTTTGTCTCCCTTTTTGATGATTATTGTCATCATACACTCTTTGTCTTACATCTTGCACATTAGCACTACTCTTTGCTTCCTTTCTCGGGCCAACAACACTTCCTATTTCTGTAACGGTTCTAGCATCACTTTTGCGCCCAGTGTCCTTACCCTCACTCTTTTTCACTATAGGAATATTTGGTTTTGATAGGGGTAAGGTTTCTCTTTCACTAAAACTCTTATTTTGCATAACGTCACTAAAACGCACTTTTGGTTTTGTTCCACCAAACACTATTGTATCACTCTCCTTCTCGCTATTATCAATATGTGTGTCAACACCGCTAACTAATCCCCAATCAACCTGTCTTTGCATTGAGTATCTCTTACTTGTTAAGTTTTTGGGTGTAGAATGTGCAAAACTATGTCTTAAACTATTTTCAAGCTTTTCAATAGCATCAGTTATGTCTTCGATTTCAGTATCAATGGTATTCTCTGCCATGACTTAATTAAAGACACTACTTACCTTTCACAATGACTCTGACAATGTGCAAGTATACACTCTGTTTCTAATCGATCGACAACACAAAACAAAATTTGCAATTTGAACGTATTTACAAATTATACAATCTGCATATAGTCTCAATAAACAAACAAAATCTCACCACGCTGCCACCAAATTTGTAACGTGCAACCGAATGTTGCGAGTTCATACCGAAATATATCGGGATTCTGTTTGTTGATTTAACAATTTATAAACAACACTAAAATAAATGAATTTAAAGAATATCCACCAGTTTTTAAACACTGTTCCAATAGAATTATTTATATCCACAGTTCACAAAGAAAGTAGCACAATTCACTTCACAACCAGAATAACACAATGCACAATATTACAAGATGCACCAACACCATGTATCAGCACAATGCAGGAATAGAAATATCACAATAACTTATCTTTTATTAAGACACAGTGCACAATGTCACACGTGAAACTATATCATATTCACTGGGAACATCTAATAGAAATCTCCTCTTTACACTTCCACGAATGAAGAATCACTTTGCCACGTAGCACTAACACTTATTCCTACAGTTCTCACTGCAGGCAGGGTGTACTCGACTCCAATCTTAATTGACAAGGATTGCCAGTTTTCCTACCGCAGGTCGGGGGTTTTCTCCGGGTACTCCGGCTTCCTCCCCCAATAAAAACTGGACGCCATGAAATAGCTGAAAAATTGCTGAAAGTGGCGTTAAAACACCATTCAAACAAACAAATATTCCTACAGTTCCTGAAGAATTTAACACAATGTCCTTCAAACCACTGTAATTCACAATTCCAAGTGTTTACCTATGCTACTTACCGTTTTAAAAGAGAACTTCTCACTTACACGACCACAGAAAAACTGACACTGAATCGGCTGCTCAGCTGCCTTTTATACTACCTATTTGGAAGAGCCCAAGTTAATATTTGAGGGTTGTCAGGAAGTGACACTAGATATTCCATTCTATTGAAAATAGGGGTGTTCTCTAATTTATTAACAAATAAGCCGTTTCATTCCCCTGTAACTTTATGACACAATTTGTAAACAATAGATTTTTGTCACAGTACTATAAACTACATGCTCTAAAGAACAGATAACTCTGCAAATGGGAGATAAATCTTGTTTACCGCAAGTAGGGAATAAGACATCTAATTAAGAAATGGGGATCAGGCGGCCCGTTGAAGGTTTCTTACCTGTAATTTTACCTGTAAAATAATTCATTGATTTTTGGTTGATTGGATGTTTGCTTTACGTCCAGAGAGCAGTATTTCATCTATATTCAGGATAGGAACAAGTTAACAAACAATAAATCAATGGAAAAGGGGTGGGATGGGACACGGGGTACAAAATTTTGACTGCCACTGGAAAAGTATGGAGTTCTCTGGTAGGATCGGATTATTTAGCCTTTTGTAGCGGCTACAATGAGTAAAATAATTCATAATTTACTTGTAGACTTTTTGGGAATTAACTATATATTAATGTATATAGAACTTAGAAAACAATTTTAAGTCACGACATAGCTAAAATATTGTTCTAAAATATTATTTACACCTTTAAGATGTTCAAGAATATTTAAATATAAAAATATGCAACTATAGTACCAATAAAAGTGTATACTTCACGATATATTAAAATATGAAAAATATACAAATATTGCACTAGTATTTATTCCACGAAGGTCTAGTGTTTTCAAGATATATCTAAAAGATTGTTGTCAACTTATTGCACACTTTCTCGGCAAAGGTTGTGGGTTTTCACGATATAGCTGAAAAATAGTTGTTAATCTGCATGAAGCTAAGTCCGCATATTTCATTAGGTCGATGTTTTTAGACGTTTTCGATGTGCAGATACATCTTGGCGTTCGGTCTATTGGTTCCACCTGCAACAAGTTGAATGCTTTGTAATTTGTTAGAGTTCTGTATGTCTTTGAAAAGTTTTTTTTGCTGTGAAAATGTTTGGGAGCGCATGTTGAGTCATTTGATGCCACCCCTATATGCCGTTTGTTGTCCTGGGACCCTCTGTGTCAAAGTGGTTCCAAACTGATGAGTCACCTTCCACCCTTTCTTCTCTAACGTAGTGGTAAAGGGTTGGGTCAAATCTGTTAAGTCAGCATCGTCACGGTCTTCAAGTGCTTGTAACAAAAAGGTCTTCTACAGTATGTGCTGGTAGCAGCGGTAGAATGGCTGCGCGTCGTACCAAGTCTTCATGTTGTCGTTGGCTCTGTATGGAATCTGTAGTCCGGTTGATTGTGCTTTTCTCCAACTACTTTGGTTGAAGTGGAAGAAACATTCTGATGTGTTGTCACGATTTAATCAACAACATTTTTATTTAAACAATCAGTTACTCAAATCAGTGGTTATTTGTGATTTATGTAATATTTTATGCATAATTTTAAAGTTTAGGGAATAAATTGCTTATATATATCATTAAATTTTCTGAACATAATTGTTAACTAAATCTTATATTAATTTAAAGATTTTTTTTTCATATTTTGCTTATCAGCTGAAATAGCATTAGTTCATTTATTATACATGAATTATTTTACAGGTAAGTTAAAAACTTCATACCCTTTACCGGACACCATCCCTTAACTAAATGTTTATTTTGCGAGTAGACAATTTAGGAATAAACCTCTGAGATAGCAATAGATGATCCCTTATGTGTCTGACCAGTATTTTCAATGAGCATTAAGGTACCACTCAATATCCTTTTTGTGATGGCCATTTTTAATAACCAACATCAAACTGTGGCTCAGCCTTAATCAAAGGTCAAATCCTTTCAGAAGCACCATTTTAGTCATGTGGCCCCTAACAGACCTCCACCTGCATAAAAAAATAAAATAAAATAAAACCCCAAACCAAAAAATAAAAAAAAACATCACAAAACATACAAAAACAAGCAAACAAACAAACAAAATTAACAAACAAACAAACCAAAAAAAAACAAGACATAAAAAATAAGAAATAAATTTTGCATTAAAAACAAAAATTTAAATAAAAAGAAATTAATAGCAACAAAACATTTAAAAAAAGCAATGAGAATGGTTTTTTTTCTGTCAACATTGTGACTTTTTGTCTTGTGTAAATATGACTTTTTGTCATCATTGTGACTTTTTGAATTTTGTCCTGGAACTTTTTGTCCTACTTATTTTGTGACTTTCTGTCCTGTGACTTTTTGTCCGTATACCTTGAAGAATGAATGTTAGATTCTATATCTAATTTATGAAGCAATCTGAACTGATTATTTTCCAAACAAAGCAATAGATGATCCATTATGTATTTGGTATAATTTTTGACATTTTTCTGAAAAAAGTGAAAAACGCCTCATGCAACTTTGCATGTTTTCTCTCGTGAATTAAAAACGCAAATGGAATTATTGGCAGTCGCTGTGATGGGGGTGCAGGCTGCACTCAGAAGGGAGAAATTGTTGCTAAGCTTATGATTAAACTTTTAACCAGCCTGAGGAGTACTCAAAAGCTTTACATATTCATTCAAAAAGTGCTCAGTGGTTGTGTCAGGGGTGTTTTATAAAGAAAGTGATGATGTTTGAGAGGTAAACTGGAGGCCACGAATGTATATGCATCCTTCTCCGAGCACTACACAAGCTGAAGGGATCAGTCTGGATCGTCATCGCTAATCTTTAACAGTTGCGAGTATGCTCAACACTCAGAATTTGTAATTTCCGAAACGTTGGGATTTACTGACAACTTCATTTTATGTGCTGCAAAACACCAAGTGCCTTCGTCTTGAGGGAGTCGACTTTCTTTGTCAAGAAAAAACTCCAGTGACGAACTGGAATCTTCCACATCCATTTCAGTTTATTGCCAGTTTTTGTGTCTAAACGTATCAAAAACGCGCAGTGTAAAAAAAAAAGAAGTAAAAAGATAGGTAAAACGTGTAAAATTATACGTGGATCGGCTAACACTTGCATGGCAACTACGTAAACACGAAGTGTTTCATCTCCGATCTGCGCGCGACACACGCTAAGGGACGTAACACGAAAATGTAACCGTGGATTCGTGTATTAAGCTACTAAAACGGGTTTATTTCTAAGTTGTTGCCATCCACTCAGTCCTATGACCATAATTGATCTCTTTGAAATCATTCAAATACGATTAGACATTTTTCCTGAGCCATTAACGATACTAAGGCTACAATATTAACTGCGCTAGAAGCGCGTTTTATTGCCTCTCAAACTACCAAAATATATAAAATCTTCATGATTGAGATATTAAAATTCCAAAACGCTATACCAAATCCTGCAAAGGTATAATTCAATCTACACTTTGCGAATAAAAAAACTAGAATTTTTAAATCATTTAATTCAGACCAGTAAATTTATATATAAAATGACTAAATCATTGAAAGAATCAATGATATACTTTTATCACCGAATTATGAGACCTTGGCAAGGCGATACCCTAAGGGAGTAACAGTCGACCAGCATTGACTCAATGACGAAAAGTAGTGAGTTATCGCCCGTGTTCAGGTGGCGCCGTGGTAGCCGGTCCATGTTAATTTCCGGTTATAATGTAATATCAGCGTTTGTAAACTCACAAAGAAGAAAAAAAACAATATAAATTCTTCAAAACAAAACATTAAAGATCTTTCTCGCGGCCATAAAAAAGAAATACATTTATTATCGTTTTACAACAGATTTGACATACAGTTCGCGCAAACTGCCCCCCCCTTTTCTTATCTGTACGAGAGCATACATGTTTATACTGTAGGAATTTAATTCTTTACCATTATTTCCGAGCAATTGATATTTCATCAGCACTGAAATACTTTTTAGTCTTTTTTTTCAAGGCATAGAAATATTTTGCTTCAACCTTTCTAACATCGAAATGGACACATACAGCGGCAGTGGAGTAACATTGGCATTGTAACCAGATTTTTAAAAAATGCTTTCTTATAAATATATTAATTGAAAGAGAAAATTATTTTTTGTAAGAAAATATTGCTAGTTTATTATAAATAATCGTTTTTTGTTTTCTTAAGGAAACGGCGATGTGAAACGCAGAATGCATATTTTAGTAATATTACGAAAGAAGATTAATTAGATTACAAACTTTTCAATTAAACTCATTTTTATTCCAGACAGTTTTGCATTTCTATATTTTTTAATTCTTGATCATCCTTCTTTCGAAGCAGAAATTGTTAAATTCGCGTATTTATCAGAGTAAGATTCAATTGTCAATAGCGTTACGCACATTCATCAGTTTGTAAACATAAAGACGCTGGACCGGGTGCAAATAAACCGTCATTAAAAATACACAGTTTACATTATGATTCCAATTAAATTTTTGCTGTCCAATCAGAACGCTCAGTTATAATTAGCCATCTTTGCCCCACAAGCAAACTACTTTTACAGTTGTGGGAACGGCGTAATTTTCAATCGTTTTAAGAAAATGGTTCTTAGATGTGAATGGGGTACATGTAATTCCGATGAAAGGTACCCAGATCGAATGCAAGTATACATTTTTATACCATTTCCAAAAATTAAAAGAGATTTAGAGAAATGTCTACGCTTGAAAACGCGAGGAAGTCCCAATGATCAGCTCAATATAAACAAAATAAATAAACACAAAGCAGCTGCAATCCTTGTAGAGATTTAAGCAACTCTACTATGTGAGAAAAATGCCGGCTTAGTCTTTACAAGAATAAATGATTACGTGATGGTGTGCAAGTCTTCAATTTCAAATTGGTTTTATTAAAATTTTAAGATAGTGTTAGTGAATCTACCCTAATTCAATTATGATATACAAGCAATGGGACAGGAACGATGGCTCTTTTTATGTTCCCGTGTAAAAACTATTGTATTTATATATAATTATATAATGGACTTTTAGTAATTGTAAATGAACATTACTTACATAACGTTGTAATGTATTTTTTCATCAGATTTTATGTTATTTTTTCGGCTTTGAAATTTGCCGATTTGAAGCGCGGGCAGTACTTTAAACACAAAGAAAAAACAAATTTCTTTAGTAAACATCTCGGTTTTTTTTATTATATTGATACAACTTTATCCAATTAATTAGCAGTTATCGATTTTTCAGCGATCTCTAGATGTGTAGGAAATACTCTCTGACAACGGATGTAAATACGCGTGCACACACACGGACAGTTAAGACAGAATACATTTATAAAATTTAACCGCAATTTCGGAAAAAACATACCCTGCTTTACATGTGCAATAGGATTCTGAAAGCTTCGGTTCAGGTCCAATTTCAATAATTAAGACTGTGAGGTGATTAACTTTTTCTCATAGATCGCCAGCATCTTGCATCAACGCGGGCGGTACAATTTATTTCAGATATTCTGTTATCGTGAATATAACCCTGGGTGAAATAATATAACCCTTTTCTAAAACCTTTTTGGATAAGAAATTACTTTTTGGTAGGTACGAAATATCAATAATTTCATGAATTTTGTCAAGACAATCGGTAGTAATATTGGCATCACGATGATGCTGAGCCGCCATTTTGAAAGAAGCTTGTGGCGCATAGAAACAATCACTCTCCGGCACAGAGAACATAACTGGTTCCCAGATATAACCTCTGCCACACGTCATCCTCCATTTACTGCGGGACTACATTTGTTGTCTGCCCGTGACGTTGGTAAACAAAGAACGATGTTTGTAAAATTATTCACGAGATCTTATTTATTTTTATGTAGTCGTTTAAAACACTTAAGATAGACTTTTACATTGAAATTACTGCGTTTGTACGAGAAGCTGATCCGTAATGAGAGATATCTCTCACAATGTCAACCAATGGTATGGCAGAGGTGATTGTGGTTGACGTAGGATACCCAGAATCCTTTGCGTGGAGATTGAGAAACAATAACTAAAGGAGGCGGGGCTTATCTTCTTATTTCGGAATCATGAATTTACTACGACGACGCGCATTTCGTTTAACCATTAGTGGCACGCGGTCAAAACTCCACAAATTTAAAATCCAGATGATTGAGAAAAGATATTAACACTTATTTAGCTGCGAGTTTCATTTCCTTGTAATCAGAGTAATAATAATGTTTAAAGACGTTTATTGGAATATTGGGTCACAAATCACTACATTGATGCTTATAAATAGACAAGTTTAGCTTTTCTAAAAAGCTAACCGTCTCTTAGCTGCATTACAAATTTTATGGATTTATTAAAGTATCTGTTTTTTTTAATTTATATGTAAGATAGGTAAACAATGTACATGTACCTTGTAAGGACATTGTTTACGCTAACCTATTATCCAATGGTGCTTGAGAGATTTAAATGCCTGTCGTCACTTGCTTTTTAAAAAATAATTAAAATTTAAAGTTGACTCCCTAAACAACAATGATCAAAATTAGCGGTAAAAATATGTTTTGTTAAATTTGCATCAATATCAGAACGAAAATAATGATACAGAACATATAATATTTTCCTAACCCAAACAGCTTTAAAAAGTAGGGAGATTTTGGTACAATGTTTACCTTTTAATTGTTCACTGACCAATGCATTGAATGAAATAGAAGTCAATATGTGGAACGTTACATTACTACACTAAAATACTGATTAACGAAAATAAAGATATAGAACATATATTTTTTCCTAACCCAAACAGCTTTAAAAAGTAGGGAGATTTTGGTACAATGTTTACCTTTTAATTGTTCACTGACCAATGCATTGAATGAAATAGAAGTCAATATGTGGAACGTTACATTACTACACTAAAATACTGATTACAACCCCGATTCGACCTAAGAATATATCGAAATTTCAGTACACATACTAGTGCGATCCTGACGTAAACCAATGAAACGAGAAAAATATTTATAGATTTAGTTCACCACCCAATCAAGTATCAGAGAGTAATTTACTCCGAAGACTGATCATCATTTGACTATGTATACCGTCTCCCATGGGAGACGGTAACAAATAAGACATGTACGGAACTAACAATCGCTGAACCGACAAGACATGTACAGAACTTAGAATCGCTGAACCGTTCCACAAGCCAGATGTCGAAATAATATATAAATTTGCCACAGTCGGTGCTTACAATGCGAACGCGTGGACGGACGTTCTATTTGTTACCTGATACAAAAGACGATCCTGAAAAGACGGTGACAGACAAAATGTCTAACCGTCCGGCGGCTTAACTCATTCTAATCAATGTTATCTTATTAGGCTGTCGCAGTATACCAGCGGGACTTTTAAATATCGATTCTTGTTCGCTTCACGTCCACACCTGTGGTAAAACGAGTATATACCCATAATCAACGTCATACACGATCAACACTTTAAGGCGATGTCATAGCAAGATTTTTCACATATTTTAACGACGTCACAATAATAAACTTGTCCTCAATGGCCGACAAGTCATGCAAGGTTTTGTTGTTGTTAAAGGTTAATACATATGACCTATCAGAATCGAAATTATGTATTGTTTTACCACGGATCTGCCCTTTAAAACTCATGGTAAAATATTTGTTATTAAGGACCAACCCGATGTAAAATCGGTATGTGCCCCAATTCCTCATATTTTAAGTAGCTTTAACCGAGTATACACAATGGGAACAAATCAAAAGATTTCCATAAAGAAAATTGCACCCTCCATCAGTTTATTAGTAATTCTTTGCATTCCTTATTTGAAAGTCTCGCTCTCGCTGTTGGCTACAAAAATTGTTCCGATGTTATAGATATTTTAATTGGACCAATTACCCATGAAAGAGAAATTGCGTTTAGGTCTAAGAGTAAACTTAAAATGAGTTACAATTCCATATCTAGGGTCTTTGGGAGATAGATTTAAGCCATCCTTAAGCTTGAAAAGTGAGGATATATAATGATTGGGGTCCTTACACTATCTCTTACCTGCTACTCCTCCTACACTTCTGAAAGGAATTTAATGAAACTTTTACAGAATCTTTGCCACATAGTGCCATTCACCCCTGACCTGATCATCCTCGGATCTTACCGTTGGCATTCTACAAGGACTTGCCTACATGTGGTACATTTCTTTGAAATACTCAAAAACGATTTAAAAACTCCCGATATCAGTTTTATGTTTATTTAAAGGGTTTATACATATGCATGTCAGGTTTGTTTCTTGTAAACGGTGATTAAATAGGTCCATTGTAGTCATGGACCTGCACGGGTAGCAAGGGCAGCTATACTTGTACTCTGTAGTGCGATACATTTCAGAAACGATGCCTTGATTTCTTTTTAGCTGGTGTTCGTGCTGTATTCACTGGCTGTACTACAAAGTCGAGAACGAAGTCATTGAAATGGAAATTTATTATTTATGTCGAGTTCTGATCAGTTCTGATATCGGGTCTGCATTAATCAACGAATATTTTACGCAATTATTCAATCAAAATACTCGGCTATTTCCAGAATATATATATATATATATATATATATATATATATATATATATATATATATATATATATATATATATATATATATATATATATATATATATATATATATATATATATATATATATATATTATTATTTTTTTTTTACTCTTCTGGTAATATGCTACTGCATTTATACATAGGATAAAGCACGTAAAGAAATTTATCGCTATTTTGCAGTATTTTCCTTTGATCGTTGTGTGCGATATTATTCCATCTCAGTCTACTAGCGTGGGATGGGCCCATCTCAGCTCGCTGTCAAGACGTCGTTATGTAAACACTGTGACGTCACAATGTTACAAAACAGCGATAAACAGATTATTTACGTTTTTTGAAACTCGATGCACTTTCTCGTCATCTCATCTCAGGGCTGTCGCCCTTCGATGAGATACGACGAGAAAATGCATCTCGTTTCAAAAAACGTAAATAATCTATAAGTATCAAAATATACAAATGTGAATATGAATTATATAACAATCCTAAAGGTTGCACAAAAGGTTACGGTTAACAAATATTAATGAATGAAAATGAATAAAAACTAGACCCGGGTCAAAGATAATATATCATTCATTTTTATTTAACACCGATAAAGTACACAATTATTAATATAGTTAAACCATATTACACAAGGATCTCAATTAACATACAACTAAAAAGAAAAAACAAACCCGGGGTGCTCCGAAGAACAGCACCTTAAAGATTACGGTCACCCACGGATCTCTTCAAGCCATGAACACGGAAAGTCAAATACTGCAGTTACCATACATATGTCACAATACTTCATCAACAATCTCATGCTGTCGATCATACGATTTATGCATGTGACACCGAAATCGCCCTCTGATCGAAGTTCTTGTAATAAGGAGAGGCTTTTCAATAACGTTTCCTTTGAGATATTTAGACCCCATATGCTAGCGAGGACGAATTATTGTTATAGAGGAAGTACAGTACACGTAAATCATTCCGAGAAATAGACTGTCCCTATTTGTCAACTTCAACTAGAAACAAGTAAGAAGATAAACTATTCATTCCACGCTGAGGTGTAAAAATATATATCATTAATAATTGGTAGGACCTATAATTTACGGTTAAACATAGATGTAAGTCTATGACCAGAAATGTATCCTGCAGATAACACTCTGTCTGGTATTTATGTCATTTATTTTCATAATAATGACTTTATACAATCGTGCCGTTGTAATATAAATGTTGACCTTGAGTATACCCTGCATGCAATTATCATGATCAATGTGTTCGTGAACTTTACATTGAAAGTACATGTATATACGTTTCTCATTGTCAGCATTCAGAAATTAAGTTGAAACATGTAGTATTAGTAAGTTTGTATAACGTAACCACATGCTTGTTTAACTAGGAGTATTTCTGTTCTATATTTTGATTGCTATAGAACAATATTACAAACTTTTGACAGGTGAGGTGACATTGACCTCGTAGCTGGACAGTTACGGACTACTCTTATCAGCTTATATATATGGATTTTAATTGCCATGTGCGCCACATAAAAACAAGGGATTTCAGATTTAATCTCTATCCTGTACAACCACCTAAACCAGGAGTGAAGTTATATGTTTCGGGGGTGGGGAATAAATCGTGCAGTTCCCGCACCACACGTGTAGGCATAGGCATCACACTGAAGTGCATTGGTTAATGTCTAAATGTCTCAACCAACTGCAAGAAAGGTGCAACTTGCAAACTAAGTTGAAAATCGCTCTGCTTCGAATTAACTATATTCTTGCGGACACGTTTCGACAGCCCTTGAATAAGTTAAACCTGTTAGCTTACAACGGAACAATCATGCCTTTATCGTTAAGTCAATTAGTTAGGATCTTAAAATTCGGTTACCTATCTATCAAACATAATCACTCGAAAATAACAATGAATAACCATTAAACTGTACCTGTTTCTAACGCTCTTACAAATTAACTATATTAATTAATTTATATATTTACTTACTTACTTACTTACTTACTTAATTAATTAATTCATTAATTCATTCATTCATTCATTCATTCATTCATTCATTCATTCATTCATTCATTCTTTCTTTTATTTTACCAAACAATTTGCTCAAACTTAGTGTGGATATTTTGACTTACTCTCGATCGATGTATTGTCAGTTTTGCCTTTTTAAGGAGTAGAGGCCTCGGTAGTTCAGTAGTTGATGTAGTTAGTCATTTACTATAGATCACATTGCCTGTCGACACTGAGGTTCGATCACATTGCCTGTCGACACTGAGGTTCGATCACATTGCCTGTCGACACTGAGGTTCGATCACATTGCCTGTCGACACTGAGGTTCGATCACATTGCCTGTCGACACTGAGGTTCCATCACATTGCCTGTCGACACTGAGGTTCGAGCCAACTTACTGCGGGGAGCGCGTTCTCGATATCAACCTTTACTGACAAGGAAGGATTGCCAGTTTCCCTGCCGAATCCAAAAAAATCTGGATGCCAGTGAAAAAGTGCCAAAGGTGCAACACAAACAAACACATCCATCAAGCAAGACCACTTAATACGATAATAATTGCTATACTTAAATAGCGGAGACAGTGCAGAAAAGTCAAATGACACGAAAGTAAAATATTCTCTGCGGTATCTAACGTCTCAGAAAAGGCAAGTATAGATTGATGTTTGGTGAACTATCCAGTAGCCATATTGATACACAGTCTGTCAGAATTATCAACAGAACAGTTTGTCAAATCGTTAAACAACAGGGAAATGCGCTTTAGTGTAATATTTAAGCAATGATAGGTTTGAAAGAAACTTATCTACCTTTATGTCACGCAGCCGTAGAGCTGTGCTAAGAAAAACGTATAAAGGTGCAACCCACGTGTAAAAAACATGGGTGCCACGAATTATTTCCACGAACCATCGTCCAGCATGCACATGTGCATCCCGGATCCTTATTTCGATAAGATGCAAACAAAAGGAACCGACAAACGATGAACAGAAACGACTGAAATAAAAACCAACCAGGAAAAACGAAATATTTTGATACAAGAGGGTCAAGATTAGTCACTCAATTTGATCAAAAAAATTGACTGTTTATTAAAAAAGACGATTAATTAAAGAAGGTGAGTTAAATTATAACCAAACTCTTTGATTGTTGAAGTGCCCATGCAGTTTAAAGCAGTAGTACAATAAAAGAACAGTGGCGTATCTGCAGAAACTCTATAAATACGTGATATTAGATCTAGTATACGTTTTGGAAATGGTAAAAACATATAACAAGTGCATGTATAAATATTTGTTTTGTTTTTTAACTAAATGGTTTTCATAGATTTTGAGAAGATTTTCAGTTGAATACTGCCAACAGACATGTCATGACTCGCAGTATATTCTCTATTAAGAACGCTTTATATAGTATGGTTATCAACCCGTCATTCCTTTTTCGTCGCCTTCATAGTTAGATAAATAGGCCAGAAAATGAAGTTATTACGAACAATGAAAATATTTGGTTCAATGTGAAGATCTAACAACCGGAAGACATATATTTTGTTCATAATTAGTGGTATCTTTCATATATCAGCATAGTGATATAATGTGATTATCGTTATCGTTAAATCAACAAAGATAAACATAAATTTCTGACTGAAATGTGAAACCTAATAAATGTACTGTTCGGACTATAAATAGCCGTTAAAAACTGCTGACTGAAATGTGAAATACGCACATGTAAAGTTTACCCTGAGTGTTCACACCATTTTACTCTGAGGTATAAATACGTATGATTCACAATACAATACAGAAGGATGGAAGTCAGAATTGTCAAAGCTTTAGTTCTCGTTGGAATGTTTGTGGTGTCCTTCTTGATCGGTTTCATACCAGTAAAATGTTTAGTACGCTTGGGTGGACGCATTGAAACCTCCGGAATTTACCGTCGGACTATAAGCGTTTTGAGCTGCTTTGCTGGTGGCGTGTTCTTATCTACTTGTTTAATGGACTTACTACCCGACACCAGAGATGACCTCTCAGAAACATTGAAAGGCTCTGGAAAGTTTTCGGACTACCCAGTAGCTGAATTTATAATGACTATCGGATTTATAGTTATGTTAGCAACTGAGCAGGTCGTCACTATTTATCAAGAAACACAAGCAAGTGCTAACAAAGAAGGTAAAGCAGTAACTGACATAGCGGAGTCAAATGTGGATGATAAAAATGCCATTCAGGCGAGCAAAGACGAGCTATCTTATAAAACTTTTGAGTCTACAATCGAGTCCGGCAATTCGACAATGAAAGTTAGAGACGAGGGCGATAAAGCAGATTCTCACAATAATGTCTCCATGTCTGTTTACATCACAGAATCATCGCGTACTACATTTAGATCCATTCTTTTACTTATTGCTCTTTCTTTACATTCACTATTTGAGGGTCTTGCCCTCGGACTGCAAAAAGAAACATCGGAAGTACTTGAAATCCTACTTGGAGTGAGCATTCATAAAGGAGTACTTGCGTTTAGTCTAGGCATGGCTCTCACACAAGGAAAAATGACATACAAAGGCTCACTGACCTCTCTGTTTTCCTTTGCTATCGCATCCCCAGTTGGGATCGTCATAGGTTTATTGGTAATAGAATATAACAGCGAATCATCTTCGAATATCGTTATAGGCATTTTACAAGGACTGGCCTGTGGTACATTTTTGTACGTGACGTTTTTCGAAATACTTCTTCATGAATTTAACGATTCAGATATCAGACTGGTCAAAGTATTATGTTTACTTGTAGGATTTGTTTGTATGTCAGGCGTGTTTCTGATAAACAATGGTCACTGATCCTTATTGTCATTGTCATCACCTTATAAATTCAATTTAGATTCTTATGTTAATATATTTTTTGAATGTATGTTAACGATTACTTTGAAAACTGTGTGTTGCTAATTTATTGCTTTGTTTTCAAAGCAATTACAGTTATGAAAAAATATATGTTATGTTCTCACTCGTGCCAAGACCGTATGTTTTTAATTTTTTTTTAGGTGTAATTTAGTTTAAACAGGAGTAGAAACAATAATAACGACAATACCTTAACATCAAAAAAGAGAATAACCAATCATTTCCACAAATTACCCATTGGATCCATTTGTTCTGTAAACAAATTTGCCTAGGAAGCCAGGAAGAGATTACTGAAAATGTTAGAGTGGATCATTGACGTCGGTAGTCGAATGATCTACGCAGTTAGTAAAGATATATTAGTCAAAAGCGTGCCACCACTAAGAAAACTGCAGACGGCCATGGTGATATTTACCAAAAATGTGGTCCTAACCTACAAGAAAACTAAACAAACCCGGAAAAAGTACTCCATCCGATGTTTTTAAAATCAGTATATGTGTTTCCACCGCTGGTATCGGTGGCTGATTGGACTTGCGTTCAGTACCGTTACCCCATTCTGTTATTCCACTCTCTAAGAAAGGCCAATATGATGTATGTACTGCAAGGCTTGCGCGCGCTTTATGAGTCTCCTGGCTAGCTCGTCCCCGGGTACAAACCTTGAATGTAAATACAATGCGTGTAAGTGATTAAGTACATGTGCAAGCAACATTGTCGATCTTGAGGCCAATTTTTGGACAATTTAGCTTCACATGAAGTCCCTCGATTTTCAACCATCCTTAGACACACATTTTGAACAAGAATATCCCTGGCTGCCGCTGTTAAGTTTGAAATTAAACCAGCTTTGTAATTTCTTAGAAGGATTGTGAAAATATAGGTCTACATATTTGGGCAAGTGAGCCAAAAAAATGTGTTTGCAGAGTCAATTCAAGTAAATCGGCCTTAGTGATCCAATAATAAGTAACAAAAAGAACGAAACTGAGAAATTGTCAGGGCATATTATTATAGGCGTTGTCCTCGGATAAATTTTCGAATTACAAAATAAATCAGCTAGATAACACTAAAAAGGTACTGGCCGGGAAACTCACTAGCATTGCCAAACCTTATGTGTCACAGTTTGTTATTTAGTGAAATATGAAAAGATCTGTTAGAACATAAAATCAGAATGTAGTGCCTGGATGTTGTCATTTCCCCCCACAAAATTCACCATTAATCGGCAAAAAAACTCCCATTAGGAAGTGTTTCTGACCAAAGAAGGAATGGAAGATCTCGGCTTCGTTATCACTTACGCAATTTCTCTCCATCAGTTAACAGTAATCAAGTTATATAGCAAAATTCTCACCAAAGGATAAGTTATACAAAAGTCGTCACAAAAAGTTATAAAGTAATATTTTTTCTCTGTTAATTTTCAAGATATAGACAAACACGTGTATATATAGTTACACACTTACGTGGTAGTCAGATATCCTGATTTTAGAAAAAACGGTTTCCGTGAAACTAATGAACGCCAGACGACATAATCAAATGATGGCAAAAGCTCAACATGGCCAATGTGAGCTATTCAACTTATGATATACCCGCCTGAAGAGCTTTACAATAAATGAATGCGTAATTCTATGGCATGAATCAATACCTACAATGCCCCCAAATATTTCAAGAAAATTGATGAAAAAAGTTTTTAAAAAAACAAGTCCAATTACCTCACAGCAAAAAATCAAATTCACCAAAAAAGTACAGAGGCTAACATAATAAACAACTGCGTAGTTTGAATAAAATCCGTAAAATCAAGACGCAGTGGATAACGGACGGATAGATGGCGCTAAAGACTGCTGGACATTTATATATCATAATACATATATTGGTGTATAAAAGCAACATATATTTCAAGCATAAAACACTTTATTGAGAACCATCCAATGAATATTGCTGAGTAGTCTTAACTGGTCTAAATTTCAGATAAACCATTTTAGACATTTTTCCATAGATTTTTATGATAAACAATGGCAAGTTGCTACACGTAGCCAAATGTCCAAATGGAAAAAGAGTGATACATTTAGTTACGGGACAAAATAATAAGCATATATTAGAATTGTTTGGACGGGAATTTGGAAAGAGCTTAGCAACTAGATGATAACAAATAATAGCAAAGAAAACCGACCGAACAACAAGAGCCAAAAGTCAAGGGACAGTTAAAAATCCGGATATAGACACAACGCAACACAAAAACCAAAAACACAAAAAAATAAAGAGAGTAACCCGAACCCAATAAAAACCATGGGTCCACTCAGGTGCTCCGAACGAGTAAGCACTGCCTGCCTCTAATTAGACACCCGTCGAGTTACTCATTGTCATGTCTAAGGAAAAGTCAAATCCAGGAATAGGAATCACTACCTATGACTCAGCAAACATGTCAGATCGTATTTGAGACACTGATTTCCCATAACGATCAATTAAGTCATGGTGACGACCATAGAACTTCTGGAGAGATAACATCAACCTAGGTGCAACAAACTCTTGTTTGAGTAGTTTAGCATTCAACAGCAGGGATTGGTCTAGAAAATCGGAATACCTATCGCAGGATCTGGAACAACGTATAAGTTGTGAAATGTACACACCATACGCTGGAGCTGCTGGAATGTTGCTGTCGATGAACGGGAAGTTGACAATTGGAAAGTTGAAGTCATCACGTTTGTCGAAGAGTCTAGTTTGTAGTTTTCCCGAGTCTATTTCTAGAAGTAGGTCCAAGTAAGAGGCTGAGATTAGTGTTTTGCTGGTGCCTTTAATTTCAAGCTCGCTAGGGTAAATTGAATGTAAATAGTCACCAAATTTAGCATTGTTGAGGGATAAAACTTCATCAGAATGTGCAAACTTAAGTCGAGTGCTTGATAAAATTTGCTTTCTATATTGTTAAATAGTGCTAAAATGGTCACAGTCCTATAACTCCTTAAACAATTTGATAAATCAAAATGGTGGTATAGTATGCACATATACACATAACAACAATAAATCTTATTAAATATCAATGCAATCCATTGAACAGTTTCAAAGATTCACCCGTAAGATCTACCATTGTATTATTGTATTGCTGAAATGGTCAGTGCCATAACTCCTACAAAATTTGATAAATCAAAATGGTGGTCGATATATATCATCATAACAATTAATTCTACTACATGTCAAGCAATCTGTCAGGTGTTCCAGAGGAGACGCGTCCACAATATCTAAATTTTTATTAAAATTCTGAAACGGTCAAAGTCCCATAACTTCTACAAAATTTGACAAATCAAAATGACATGACAGTATTCACACCTACTCGTCTTAACAATGCTACCAAATATCAAAGCAATCTGTGGAAAGGTTTCAGAGTAGTTGCATCCACAAAAGTGGGACTGAGAGACGCATGGGTACAGACAATCACTAAGTCCCTCCGATCAAATTTTCAGCTTTGCAGTTTCAGAGAAAAGATGGTGTATAAATATTCTTCCAATTGAGTCCTCTATTAAACTAAGTCTGTAATGGTGGTCATTTTAAATAACTGGACACCAATTTTTTTTTACAGAGAACCAGCCGATAAAAATTGATGTTTCAATTTGTTACAGATAAAAAAACGTTCTATTTTTTTTACCCAAGGCTTTAGTGTGAAACTGTGGCAGCCATTTCAAATTTTCTATTAGAACAAAAAAAATCCACTTTTTAGAGGACCATCTATTAAACATGTTCATACACTAGGTCTTCAATAAGCTTTGCCCTTTCTAAGAAGGAAGCATGTAAAATATTTTCCACGAGATCCTTAGTTAAAACAAGGGCAAGGTGCTACACGTAGCCAAATGTCCCCGGCCACTACACCATCAAATTGCATAACAGGCAAGAGAAAATTGCTTTCAATATTGTTCAATGGTCCAAGTCCCATAACTCCTAAAAAATGTGACAAATCAAAATGATGGTAGTGCACATCTATACAATTAATTCTATTAAATATCAAAGCAATCCAGTGAGTGGTTTCAGAGATGCATCCACAAGATCTACCATCATAACAATTAATACTACCAAATATCAAAGCAATTTGTCTAGCGGTTTCAGATGAGACCACAAGTTCTACAAAATTTGATTAATCAAAATGAAGATTATGCACATTTACCCATCATAATAATTAATCCTACCCAATATCAAAGCAATCCGTCAGGCGGTGTATTATATTGGTGAAACGGTGCCATTACTCCTTAAAAATTTGACAAATCAAAAATGACAGTATAGTATGCACATCTAACCATCATAACAATTAATCCTATTAAATATCAAAGCAATCCGTCAAGCGGTGTCCACAAGATCTATTGTATTATATTGGTGAAACGGTGCCATTACTCCTTAAAAATTTTCCAAATCAAAAATGACAGTATAGTATGCACATCTAACCATCATAACAATTAATCCTATTAAATATCAAAGCAATCCGTCAAGCGGGGAACAAAAAAGTCCTTTGGTAAAGGTCATTCTGAATTTAATTTGGCATAAACAAACTTATTGGAATACCATCCAGTAAAGACCGCTTACTGATGATTTTAGATGAGCTTCTCAAATATTATTATAATCGAAATTTTAAACACAGGTGCACAATAGCACTATGCAACAAAGATTCTGTGAAATGGTTAAATTCCATTCAGTGGTGTAGGTGGAGTTGCAGATAAGAGATGATGTGGTTTGTCAACACCAGATTGCAGGTTCAATCTCACTGCGGGCAGCGTGCGCTTGACTCCAATCTATAATTGACAAGGATTGCTAGTTTTCCTACCGAAGGTTGGGTGTTTTCTCCAACCAAATACTCTGGCTTCCTCCCCCAATAAAGAATGGACACTATGATATAACTGAAAAATTGCTTAAGTGTAGCAGATAGACACCCCCATCACTATAAAGAAGGGGTATAACAAACTTTGTAAATGTTAATTTAGTGAACATTGTGAGCAAGTTTGGTTTCAATTATCCCAGAAGTTTCAGAGGAGAAGATTGAAATGTTAAAATTTACAGACGATGACTGACTCAATGTGATGACAATATCTCACAAGACCCTTTGGGTTAGATAAGCCAATAATAATGAATGCCAAAAAAGATTGAATCTATATTTCAATATATGCCGTTGTTTTACATAACAAAGTAACAATTCCTTGAGACAATAAAACAAGTGAAGTTTAACAACAAAGTACTGGTAAACATAAAAACCATTTGGGCTTATATTCCTCAACAAAACAAAAAACAAACAGTTCCATACAGATGCAAATAATACTTTTGCATTAACCTTTAACTGAAATTTACAACAAAATTTTATGACTGCATACAACAGTTAAACCAATACAAATTAACAGTTAATCAGACTATTTACATAGCCATTTGGTAGTCATCTGGATTTAACATAATAAAAAGGGTAGTTCCAATTCATGAACCACTTAAAAATGTTTGATCATTATTGCACATGCATATTTGATTTATCATAATTAAGACTTAATAATAATTAAACTTTTAGCACTTTTGTGAGCTAATTTTAATCTTTTAAGACAATATTAACAATGAATCTTGAAAATAAATATACTCAATAACTGGGGAAACATAAGCAAATCAATAGAACAGCACTGTAAAATTGTCATTTTTTTTCTACACCTTATAGATCATTTTTAAGGAAACAGAATTCTCCATCAAAAAGTTTAAAAGAAACAAACTAAAAAAAACTGTGTTTGAATCAATATAAACCATCCAAAACAGTATTCAAGCAAACCAGTACTTCATAAAAAGCATGCACATTCAGTTCTCTCTTGATATGAAAAAATCAAATATAGTATAAATATACCTCTGTACAGATGACGGGTGGCTTGAATACAACAGCATCCAGGAAGTTTAAAGCAAATTTTCACATTTTAAAACTACAAGCTCTCTGAAACAAAACACCAAGACTACATTTTTCAACTAAGTAGTGTCAAAATTTGCTTTAATAGTTTAATTGTTCTAATATTTAAAATTGCAGTTGCCCAATTCATAATAATTGTTATTAAGTATAAATATATTTTCAATAACAAATTTAACAAAATGTTTGTAAATAATAATAATAATAAAAACAATATCATTAGATCTTCTCAATCTAATGATGTTTAACTCAAAATTATACATTCTTCTTAATTTGAGTTTATGATTTAACTCTTCGAGTCCTACTTGCTCGTTCTATACCAAGCCTCCCAAAGCATGTCTAACTAGATTCCAGCCATCTCAAAATTTTGTCTCACAAAAAACACTACACTATAACATTCAAGTTTTCTGTAAAAATTGTCTTTAAAAGTCTTTAAAACTGATGACACTGCTGAACTGATGAAGGTAAAAAATACTCTATTTTGATAATTGAAACTATAGCAAATATTGAGATGCATGTAGCATCATTATATTTTCTGTTTCTTCATGGTGATGTAATGGGAGTGATGTATTGTCCACAAGAAATAGAGAAAAAATTTAGAAATATCTGGAACCATTGCATTATGACAAAAATGTAGCAATTCATTTACATAGCAACCAAATAGCCAATAAAATTAAACCAATATTATATTTGTTAAATCACTGTACCCCCAGTACTAACAGTAAGAAAAACATGAATAGAATATACAATCAATTTTTTTAACATTATCAACAACTAACTTTTAAACAACTATACCACAATAAAATATGTCCTGCTTAGTCGAGAATGTGAACTTACTATTTAAAGGTCATGATCTCTCAGAATTGTTTTTTTTCAGTAATATCAGCATAACTTGTTTTTAGACCTTTGAGAATTTAACTATTTAAATGTCATTATTAAAGACATTAGCATTAACATCCAATAAGTTTTAAAACACACTTTTGATTCATAATAAATATACCTTTTTACTTGCCAATAAGTAATAATATTTTTTATTTAAAAAAACAGTCATAAATATGACATTAATTTAAAAAAATCTAAACTAATTTTGTTCCCTAACTAAGATATGACAGTGTTTTAACAAAACAACAAGAATAATACATAAGTAAATTGTAAGTCACGTCTCATTATCCAATGTTTACAAGCTGGGCTATACAGATCTAACCAAAAATATAACAAATAACAGTTTGTTAGTTTTTTTAAAGTCAAGAGTTCTAAAGAAATATTAACAATGTGTCTCATTTATAATTTTCAAATGATTACTGAATTGTTATCATTATATTGCAAAGATATGAATAGATTTCAGATGAAACAAGAAAAAAAGTCTAGTACAAGATGAGGTAAAAAGACTGAATACACAAAAAATCAAAACAATAAATTACATTGTCAAACAAGACTACTAGTACTGCAAACCTTACACCATTGATCTTGTTGTAAAATGAACAGCTTACATAATGTGAAAGAGCAGATACATGTAGATCTGATAACTAATACCTGTTATATTTAATTTTTTGTTTGGAAATGCCTTAACTTCTATTAGATGTAACACATTCCTATTTAATTTTAATTTTGTGTGTGGAAAATATATGTGTTTTCTTAATTACAAAATATATCTATTTGCAAGAAAGTGTTTGCACAAGAAAAGTTCAATAAACTGTACTGAATGATACAAATAAATACCTGTGCACAAGTGTGTAAATGTAATACACATTTTAATGTTTTTAATCAGCTTGTTAAATGCTATTGAGGACATACAATGTCAATTGGGCAAATTCAAAAACCCCAAAAGAGGTATTGGGTATTGTGGTCTAAGCAGAATTTCAATTTTAAACATGTTTACTGTCACTATTTATTTAATTCTATCACATGATTTTATCAACACATCAAATAATTTTATTCAACAATTATTAATTACTCAGTCGACATAGCCAAGCTGATAATAAACATTTTAGTCTGAACGGTAACTAGAAATATAACGTACATCTGTACAACAAATACAGGATAACTACAGATAATAGTTTACAAGGTTTTAAGCATGGAAAAATATATTCTAGAGTAACATTATTTGTCAACACTATAAATGTATACATAGTTAGTTACCAGTAATGGAAGATTGTTGGATTTATCAGGAAGAAATCTGACAAGAATTGACCAATTATTCTGATCAAATAATTATTGCAAATATATATTGAGATAGACAGCTCGTTATAATTTTGAATGATCATAAAACCTATAACAAAGTACCCGGTATATTTCACATGAATTTCATGACTACATTTATTAAGCTATTCTTCGTAAATTTCAGTCAATCATATATATATTGCGATTTTGTTTATTTAATACATTTTAAACTTTAACAAGTTAGATCTGCAAATGAATCCCAACTCTCACTAACAACTCCAACAAATTTATCACAGTTGAGGATTAACATTTAAATATCCATCATTTCTATACAGTTATGCCGAGTGGCTGTATGCCAAGATCATTTCAAACCCCTCTCATTGTTTCCATCATTAAGTCATCAGTTTTATTAAAAATAATTATGCTTGTTGACATCTGTGGAATTTTTGTGTGTGTTTATAAACCAAAATAATCTGTTTAAATGCTTACAAATTACAAAACATTAGAGGTCTGAACCAAATCTATAAACTACAAATTGTTTGGCAAATAACTTCAGAACATTGAAATCTTCTATCACAAATCTTGTGTAACAATTTGTACTGACTTATGGATCATTTTGTATAGCTTTGATGCTGTTCATTTTAGATTGCAAATAATCAAAACCAGTAACCAAACTATCCCCAAATAATGTAAGCGTTATGTACAGTAATGCTGTATTCAAATTTCAATCTTTCAAAAATTAACAGTGATCTAACAATATGATATATAATTTTAAGAATAAATTTTTACAATGATATTGTTATCTTTTAGTTAGGTATAAATTATCACAGATAAATGACGTCACTCGTGAAACTGGTCTCCTGTTCAGTTACTGTCCGGCAAGGATGATGTAAATGTGTGAGACGATAACAGAACTAGTGGCTTGACGAATATCCAGTCGTTTTAGGACAGCTCGATATTACAAACCCATCCATTTTCTGTCGTCATATATCTAAATTCATATTCCATTATCTAACAATACAATATAATAACACACAATCATATCATATTTGCCATTAATCCAGAGTAGCTTAAAACCTTGAACCTACACCAATATACAAACTACGATACATTCATTAAAAACTTTCCACAAAAATACAACTGTTTCCAATACCATTTTACATAAGCTTTTTTAATTTCTCTAAGCATTTTAATGCTCGTCTTCATGGCAAAGGAAATGTGCCTCGTAAAATACTGTGATAGGAATTTTTTGTTTGATATTTAAAATCCCATAAAAATTCTCTTTAGGGAAACAGAATGAACAGAGACAACATTTCTGTAAGTCTGATCGTAAATGAAAACACACCATTAATCCTTACAACTATAATCAATCAAAAAACAGCTAAAAATTCTCCTCAAGGACAATCATTTACTGATAAAATTTCACATAACGCAACACCAAGTGCACTTTATACAAAACATTAGGACTGAACCCCCGACGTTGCACATTCCCTCTGTCAGATAGGTATCCATTTTTATTTAGTCTCCTTTGGAGCTTCGGCTACAGTTCCTGACTGGGAAGAACCATCTGCAAATTCAGACAGCATGTCCCTAAATCTGCCCCATGACCTTTCTGGAATGGTGACGGCAGTGCGATAATTGGATCGTACCTGAAAAAATAAATATCAATAATTAAGCATATATTATTCTATTGTCTGTACACTAAGCTATGCATCATATTCTCACAGCTGATTTTTCACAAAGTATCAAGTGGAGTTTGTATAAACATTTATTTTGAAAAAGGACCTTACCAACAACTATCTATTGTCAAATAAAACAAAAACAATTACAAGAAAACTTTTCATTGGATAGCCTGGTCAGAATCGTGTTTCAGGTGTTTACAACAGTAGTTTTGGCCCATAATGGCTTTACAGTTACTGACAGTGTAAGTAATGTCCCTTTAGGAGGCATAAATACTGTTCGGTCAAAACATGACAAAGGTGTGTGACAAACATTTTTCATGATCTGACTTTTAGTTTATTTATTATAATTTTCAAGTTGTGATATAAATAATGTTCAAGGTCAAAGTCATAGAATTAAGTTACAATGGTCAAATCTTAAAATTACCAATGGTGCAGACCCGAGATGTTTACGACAAATATAATTGAGAGTTAACAAATAATCCAACAACAGTGACTTGCAGGTTGTAATAATCAAATCGAAAGACACCCGTCTGACAAAATCATACATTGTTGCACTTTTAATTGTTTTTCCAATTAAACACACTTCTTAAAAGATAGCAGACAATTTTGAACTTGGCATTGAACCTGATGTATTTTTGTTTTCCCTTTTCCATGACAATCCTCACATATTTTGAAATTTGTTCACAAAATCAATAATGTAGAACTTTGTATAATTGCATTACTGAAAAGGAGGAAAATACTTAGTTTTCTTTCATTACATAATCGGTTCTGGAATTTTTATGGAAATATTCAGGAAGCTTCTGTTCAAACATTTTTACAGGGATTATGTTTACATTTTCACCTCTTTCTCTCTGATGATAATTTAAACCAAAAATAATTCGAGAGTTCTAAAATGGGACATCTTGGGACAGGCAGCAAAACCAGTCAACTAAAATTTAATTTCAGACCAAGTCAAAGTCACTATCATGTGGTTTGGAAGTTTTATAAAGCAGCAGTTAAGAGACTTTAACTTGAATAATATTAAACACACCTCAGATATCCTCAAGTACACTCCCCGTCGGTTAGATCCAACATCAAAGTAAAATACTTTGTTTTCCACTCTCAAATATTTACTTTCTGGTAGTTCACCTTGTCCTTCTACAATGATAAAAAACTTTATTACATTACCTTGACACTCCTCAATAAACATGCTTATATCAAACTGACCTTCTAAAATGATAAAACATAAAATTATAAGGGGCATTAACTCTTACAGGAAGTCAAAACACAACTTTCAACATTGAGAAATTTTGTAGAGCTTGATATTCTAATCAACTTGAGGCAAGTTTCTTTTTTTTTACCTCCTACAATTCTGACATAGTGTTCTGGTGTTATTTTCTATTTTAAGTAACAGCCACTATGTTTGTCCATGGATCAACAGCAAAGCAATCGAATTATGAGTGTGGCAAAGTTTAGAAAAAAATGGATAGGTTGTTTTCAAAAGCAGAATAAATTTGGGAAAAATTAATTAAACTAGACAAAGTCGATCTAGCGATCGCTGATACCCCCGCTTTTGTGAAAATTTTGTGGATTGTGACCTTGAAATTGAATGGATTTCCACCAAAATCAATAGGCTTCTTACCAACAAAATATATAAGAATATTTTACAGTTTCATTAAAATCGGATGAAAACATTTTGAGTTATTTTCAGGAAACAACTTTTTGTAAAAATTTCTAACGTTTTTCGTGGACTGCGACCTTGAAATTTGATGGATTTCCCCCAAAATCAAAAGGCTTTTTACCAACCTGATATATAACAATATCCCAAAGTTTCATTCAAATCGGATGCAAACTTTTTGAGTTATTGTCCGGAAACAACTTTTATGTTAAAATTTCTAACGTTTTTCGTGGACTGTGACCTTGAAATTTGACAGATTTCCCCCAAAATCGATAGGCTTCTTACCAACCTGATATATAACAATATCCCAAAGTTTCATTCAAATCACATGCAAACTTTTTGAGTTATTATCCGGAAACAACTTTTTTGTAAAAATTTCTAACGTTTTTCGTGGACTGCGACCTTGAAATTTGATGGATTTCCCCCAAAATCAAAAGGCTTTTTACCAACCTGATATATAACAATATCCCAAAGTTTCATTCAAATCGGATGCAAACTTTTTGAGTTATTGTCCGGAAACAACTTTTATGTTAAAATTTCTAACGTTTTTCGTGGACTGTGACCTTGAAATTTGACGGATTTCCCCCAAAATCAAAAGGCTTTTTACCAACCTGATATATAACAATATTCCAAAGTTTCATTCAAATCGGATGTAAACTTTTTGAGTTATTGTCCGGAAACAACTTTTTTGTTAAAATTTCTAACGTTTTTCGTCGACTGTGACCTTGAAATTTGACGGATTTTCCCCAAAATCGATAGGCTTCTTACCAACCTGATATATAACAATATCCCAAAGTTTCATTCAAATCGGATGCAAACTTTTTGAGTTATTGTCCGGAAACAACTTTTATGTTAAAATTTCTAAAGTTTTTCGTGGACTGTGACCTTGAAATTTGACAGATTTCCCCCAAAATCGATAGGCTTCTTACCAACCTGATATATGACAATATCCCAAAGTTTCATTCAAATCGGATGTAAACTTTTTGAGTTATTGTCCGGAAACAACTTTTATGTTAAAATTTCTAACGTTTTTCGTGGACTGTGACCTTGAAATTTGACGGATTTTCCCCAAAATCAAAAGGCTTTTTACCAACCTGATATATAACAATATTCCAAAGTTTCATTCAAATCGGATGTAAACTTTTTGAGTTATTGTCCGGAAACAACTTTTTTGTTAAAATTTCTAACGTTTTTCGTCGACTGTGACCTTGAAATTTGACGGATTTTCCCCAAAATCGATAGGCTTCTTACCAACCTGATATATAACAATATCCCAAAGTTTCATTCAAATCGGATGCAAACTTTTTGAGTTATTGTCCGGAAACAACTTTTATGTTAAAATTTCTAAAGTTTTTCGTGGACTGTGACCTTGAAATTTGACGGATTTCCCCCAAAATCGATAGGCTTCTTACCAACCTGATATATGACAATATCCCAAAGTTTCATTCAAATCGGATGTAAACTTTTTGAGTTATTGTCCGGAAACAACTTTTTTGTTAAAATTTCTAACGTTTTTCGTCGACTGTGACCTTGAAATTTGACGGATTTTCCCCAAAATCGATAGGCTTCTTACCAACCTGATATATAACAATATCCCAAAGTTTCATTCAAATCGGATGTAAACTTTTTGAATTATCATCCGGAAACCAAATGTGGACGGACGAACGGACGGACGAACGGACGGACGGAAGGACGGACGGACATGAGGACCACTATATACCCCCGACTCTGTCGAGCGGGGCTATAAAAAACAAAAGGATGGTTTTCATATGATGACAACAGTTCACATGTACCATTTGCTCCAGGAGAGCTAAAAATATGTAGTCACAAATGACAGCTCACTAACAGGGTAATTAAAAAAAACATCCTATATGAAAATTTAATTTAAAAAAATTCCAGCACATATTAATAGGCAATATTGAAAAAATGATCAATTTGGACCCTTGATTGCAACTACTAATGGAGTTACATAAATTTTTTTATTCAAATCCACATGCTATTATTGCAGAAATATTTCAACTGAAGAAAGTTTAAATAAGATAAAAGGAACATTTTTTTTTTAATTTTCAGATTTGACCCGTTTGATCAAAAAAGTAACTAAAAAGAAATTCTGAGTACAATCAATTGCTGGCATATGGCCATGGAAATAATATGGAAAAAAAATGTGCCAAATGTGCAGCTGGATCAGACGAATACTACAAAATCAATCACAAATACTGAAAAATGTTTGGCCCCTTTTCCTTAATCCTACACAGCAGGGTCTGGATAAATATTATTATTATAACACTTGGGAACATGTTGGAAAATGCGAAAAGAATCTGAAAACTTTATAAAACTGTAGAGCCAACAACTAAGCAGCCACCAGACCAACAATGCCAAAGACAACACTAAGACCATAATACAAACAAACAAATTTTGCTATCAATATAAAAAAAGCACAACAAAATGTACCAAAGATGAATAGAGTATCATTTCCTGGTGGGAAACTGAAGCATTATAAGATCTCAAACTTAATTACACATTTCAAACAAAAAACATTATGACCTAAAAGACTTAAAATTCTTACCTGCTGTTGCATAGTAATACAAACAGCAGAATATAACATGGTGTACATAGCTAAATCTAAGGTCAATCAGTACAGTGTCAAATTTAATCTAAATAATTTATAGGACTACACAATTTGCTAAATTTTATTAATTGAATCTCTTTTTTTTTCAAGAAGAAATAATTTTATATGAAACAAACTGCCTTATATGTAATTATGACTAACAAGTCAAGTATAGTATATTTAATGAGCTACCATAGCTTATTTGGCATACAACTGTACTGACTAATCCACACATTATACAATGCCATAGCAATAAAAAATAAAACAACAAATAAAACAATATGTACCATCTGACTCACCATGGTCGTCCGTACCAAACTCATCTAACAAATCTGTTAATGCATCTCGAAACTCAATCATTCCTTGTGCAGGAATAGCTATTTGAGAGCGAGGTCCACCCCGCGGACGAGTCTGTGCTACCTATTTATTGCAAACAAATCTTAAACATCATCAATATCTTTATCAATACCTGTTAAAAAGCTCTCTACTATACAGAATTTATAGTAGAAATGTTCCTTACCACTTAAATATTTCTGCAATTCATTCTTCTTTTTCAGGCTATTCCAAGAAAAAAATGTATAATAGGGAATGGGGAGAGACCTCCCAACAATTCCTTGCACCCCCTCCCCTCCCCCTCGTACCATTTTTTTCAGAAACAGCCCTAAAGATAAATATGAAGACATTAGTCAAACATCAATTTGTGAATCTGCATAAGCAACAGTACAATCATAAAATACCGTATTTTCCGCACGATAAGTCGACACTTTTTTTCTTGGGAGTCCTATCCTCGACCTATCGTCCGAATCGACTTATCTAAGGCTTGAATCAGAAAAAGTCGATGTGGAATTTTTTTTTTCGTGTACTGATAATTTCAGTTTTCTTTTGCAGGATTCTAAGGACACTGTATGCAATGTTACTGCATTCATTTTTGTACAAATAAACGAAATAAATTATGCATAGACATGTTTTGTTTATCTTTATTTTTCTGCGATTTTGGATGCAGGAAGTTTATTCTGCTTTATAAAGAAGGGAAACGAAACCGGAGAAACTATGTTTCGAATGTCGTTAAATTTATAAATTGAATGAATTGGTTAATTATGCGTTCTGATAGTAGTTTAAAAACAAAAATTTGATATAATCAGAGAAACCTTCCAACAAACAGGACGTAGAAAACCTAACGAGAACAATTAAACGTTCCCGATTGTCATGAATTTTAGTGCTCCTTTGAACGGAGGTATGATACATGCAAATAAACATCCGGAACATGCGCCTTGGTTTATATTTCTTCAAAAATGGCGGGATATATTACGACATGGTTTTCGTGTATTTATATGGGTCTTTCGTTTCGAATTAATATCGAATTGGGCAATTAAAGGAACAAACGTTGATTATTATCTTGACTCGTTGATTGAAGCCAGGTTTAAATTTGAAAATGAGATAATTAGCTAGGGACGCTCTGTTGGTTGGGGCAATGTGGATCGATCACCTGTTCAGGTGACAGGTGTTCAGCCAGGTATGCATAATACTTTTAATTAATAAAATAATTGAAAGGAAATTATTGTTTTAAGGAGATAATAACCCAAATGACATCAATCAATATGCACTTTTCTCCTTCACGTACAGACGTAAACTGAAGTTTCGTACACATTTTAAAGCGAAGTTTTGTACACATTTTATAACGATCTACCCCATGCATCAACAAAATTTATTAAACAATTTTATTCTAAATATTAACAACTTGCCAATATATGGTTGGTGACATAGAATCTTTCTAGAGCTGGAATACTTACCAAAGTTAATGGTCACGGATACCTCGACTTATGGACCGAATTCGACTTATCTATGTTTTTTTACCCGAATTTTACCAAAAATCGTCTATTTGACTTATCGTCCACATCGACTAAACGTGCGGAAAATACGGTAAATACTTGGTATACAATATATCTATAAATGGATAACTACTTGGCTTTCATGATAGTACAAATGTGTCTTTTAAAACCATTATCTGCTGAAATTTATCAATTTTACAGTGATTTTTTTCTCAATACATGAAGGAATATAATGTATATTATTTTTAATTTTTCTTTGAAAACTTTGCAGGCAGAAAAACAACAGTTCCAAGTTTATATATGCAAAATCTATGCAAATTTATATATTAAAAAAATACGTGTTATCAATAAACTTTGAAAGTTTGAAGATTATTTGAGGTGTAACAACACATTTCCTTTTGGATCACTTTAGTTACACTGGTCAGGAACTGGGTACATGCAGTGATCAAGTGTTTACTGATGTTATTAATACTAAAGGACATATCCCCATATTAAAATGGTAACTGCCTGATATAACGTTTCATCATGCACCGTCACCCGATGTAACTTACCCTCAGGAACCTCCCTCGCTGATTTTCTTTAAGGTCAAGGTAGTAACGTCTATTGTCTTTAATCATGGTTTCACTTTTCAGCTTACCATCTTCTGGTAAATTATCTGGGTTAGGAGGACCTAAAATGTATCAATATCAGTGTTCCCATATAACAGGGAGGATCAGTAACACATACTTATTGAAGGGGAACTTATAAAAGTCATAGTCTAGTTTCAATAAAAACACAGAACTCAACTAAGCAATATTTATATATAAAAAAAAACTCAAGAAATATTTATTCTGTCCAGTCTTATAAAGCATAGGCACAAAAGCAAAATGTATGCAAATGAAAATTAGGAACTAATTTCAGCTTATCTTTTTAAAAGTTGCTCTTCATTTTGTCATTTTTCATCTCAAACCAATGAATTCCAATCGAAATGAAGGAATAGTTCAAGAAATAATAAGTTTATTTTAAACTGTGAACAGCAGATACATAATACACAGACCTCAAAGGTTGCTTCAAGCCCTCTTAGTTAAAAAAAAACACTGGTTCAGCTATATCCAAGCAAAGCACAATTGACTTTAAAATATATCAAACAGTATATAGTATATATGTAGCAGATTAAAGCTAGAGTGTTTCAGTTCAATTAAAACGTTAGCAAGTAGGCAACAACATAACGCTTACTTTGCATAAAACATTTTGTATGAATTCTAACTTCAAATTTATTTAAAATAAAATAAAGCATGTCAATAAAACACAATGCCGCAACCCTGAGCACATTAAAATCAGTAAAATTTCATTAATATTTTCTCACTTAAAGGGTCATATATGAACTGAATCTGTAGTGGTCCCCAAAACCAACAAAATTTCAAATACTGTGGTTTCATTTATTTTCGTGAGTATCAATTTTCGTGGTTGGAAGAAAAAAGACATTTCGTTGGATTCTTAAATTCGTGCTTTGCGGAATCGAAATAATAAAAAATGAAAGATAGGGGAATTGCTTACAAAATGTCGGTATTCACAGCGTGAGTCTGTACACTTTCTAATACGTCATTTTCAAGACATAATCGCTCTCGGGAGGTGACAATTGTAATTCTGATCACGAGATTTCATAGACATTTACGTTACTGTAGTGGAAAGCGGCGACATTTTGACCGTGTTATTTTTAAAGGAACATAAAGTAATAAAGATTGAAAAGAATTTGATTAGTATCCGTAAACATAATTAATAAACATGTCATTTTACGAAAACAATCTAATTAAACAGTTGTTCGTAAATCAAAATTGTCATATCTAACGAAAACATCAATATAACGATGCACCTTGAACATCAGTCGTCATTATCCAGGTAACAACCGTCCCATACCAGGTTCTCATGTCGGCTTACCATTATTATAGATTTCTGTAGGTCATTATTCGTTGAATTGTTAATTTCGTGGTTTGTCCCCACCCACGAAAACGACGAAAATTGATACCCCACGAATAAAAATGAAACCACAGTAAGTTTGTCTAGATTTTTAAGTACAGGACCAAATCACATGCCCCTGACATCTATTGGTGGAAAACTACTTGAACAAATTTCTGTTTAATTTGAATTAAATTAACTGATAATTTCAACCTGATAATTCTAGTGAACCAAGCTAAGCCTATGTCTTGGTGTGTATATAGTTATGCCTTTAACATGAGGTGTTAAGTGTAAATTTTAAACACATTTTTAAGATTTTAAGTGATGGGGGGAGTTGAGAGTAACAAAATAGCAGAGATCAGACAATGTTTGTTGAAGCTGCAAGTTTTCATAAAAGTTGCATATGTACTGGTGTTAAATGGCTGATAGTAACAGCAGTTATTATCAAAGATAGCTGACGAAAAATAGGTAAAAATGTTTTCTTCAATATCTCCCTTTAAATCATCTATTGTTTATAGTTACTTATGCAGGAATGCACAGCATCATTTTGTGGACCCAATAATTGTTTCAGTTAAGGTTGTAGATGTGCAAAAAAAAAATGAATTTTTAAAAAAGTGTCAATGTGATAGTAATTTTGTTTAGATTTAATATTTAAGCCTTAATAGTAACATATTATTCAGTAGATAATACTAGAGGAAGTTTTAAAAACTTTTTATATAGTCAAAGTGATAGTGCAGTTAAATGGAATGACATCAATGAACAAATTTTCTGCTGAAAAACGTTTTGATACATTAGGCAAATTTAAATTTGTTAAAATGTTTAACAATAAAATTTATCTATTTCTCCGCCATATCGAGTTTCACACCAGTGATATGGCTTTACTACAATTACACTCAAAATAACTAAAATTTCTGCTCACAACTGAAATTGTAAACCTAGATTTAACCTAAAATAAAAGGATTTAGACTTCAAGACTGAAAAGGCAGTTAAAGGTGTACAAACTAGTCTAGGTTTTTCTGTTCACAAGAAACTGATGGTAGATGGAGTGAACATTCAGGCACTGATTATTACATTCAAATCAACTATATCATAACTATTATCCGACTATACAGCAAATGTGCAAAGTGTTAAATTATAATATTTAAATGTACCTACCAAGTGAAGCATAATGTTCACTAAAATCTGTTAGGTAATCCCTGAATTCGGCAGCGGTAGACATGGCCAAGAGGAGACGACTTTTCTTCCCACCAGCACCTACCTAAAGCAATTATTCAAATCAAAAACATAAACAATGACAATGAATTGAACATACCAGAACACAAAGCAAATTTCCAAACCCATTTTATTAGAATCATTAAAATTTAATGAACATTAATGTTGCAGTCACTCTCAATTAAAAGTTTTCTTCTCAAAAAAGAAATTTATTTACTCAATTATGTTTTAAAGGTTAGGGAATAAACTAAGTCCTAACATTGTCCTACTTTCTAACCTTTCATGAATTGTTTACTTTTATCATATTAATATTTAGTACCCCCTCTAGTAAGAAATGATTATATATAGTAAGTTGTTGAAACAGCTGCTTGAACATTGGAAAAAAAAAAGGAATTTGCATTCTGGATTTGTGGCAAGACAGACAAAACATGACTTAAGTTAAATTTTTTTCAAGAAAAATTGCAATCAAAAAGCATATTTTGATTACATCCTAAAAATCAACTATTATTACAGATGTATTTATATTACACACACATCTCAAATTTGGCTTGAACTGAAAATAATTTTAGCTTAAAATTTTTTTATTCCCCACCATCTTCATTTTAGTCGAGTAAAAAATGCAGAAAATATTATTTTTACACTTAGTTAATAATTTGCAAACAACATTTCTTGAATCCATTTCCATTGTCAAATATTGCTATTCCAAATATGCTCAATATAAAACACAAGAAACCAGCAGGGCCAAACGCCTATCTGGACCAGACCAAGTGAGCAAAAATAAGTTCAATACAAACTTCTGCAATCTTAATGAATCTTCCTCTTCTGTTCTGTTTAACATCTAGGTAAAACCTCTTTGACTGAATCTGTAATGTTTTTGTTGCCAACTCCTGCTCACTGGAGCCTTCAATGAAAAAAGAAAATTTTACTAGAAAAAGTTGATCTAGCAATCACTGATACTTAGTGCTGAGGCTGCGCTGGGCTTCACCAATTTTGCCAATTGTGATTTTTTTTTTTATTTGGTGACAAAATATTGCGTCTGGCGATTTTTTGGCGCCTAGGTTTTATAGTGTTAAATGATGCATGCACGTGTTAAATTTACAGTGAATACTTTAGCGCTCTCAACTTTCGTCATTGACGAAATCATTTGAAAATTGACGATAGATTTATAAATCAATTTCGTCACCTGATTTCCTATAAGAACTAACATATTTATGACTCCAAAGCCAATTAACAGGAAATTGATCACCTTGATAGTTTTTAAAAGCAGGTGTCAATAGTGTTTTTACAGGTAATCAACATGATTTAGTAGTGCTCTGGGTCAATATACGCAAACAAAAGTGTAGTAGATCATACAGATGCGCACAGACTTCCACCTTTTGATTAAATATGTAATGCAAATAAAAATTGCAAAGATTTTGTTTATTTTACATGTACTCATTTTTCGTATGTTTTGCTGGTTTCAAATGGATTACGCGCCATTTGTTTACATCCGAGATATGTCTAATTAACGATGGTTACCACTTAGAAAACGACGAGTACAATGACCCTTAATGAAAAATTGTAACCTGTAACCGATTGATATACAAACACTTTTTAAATAAGTTTTAAAAATTAAATTCTTTGAAAATTTATAAACATTTTGTTATATTAAATCTTTTTTTTTCAAATTTATAGACTGCAATTGAAGGAATATAGTTTTTTATACTGTACAATTATATTTCACCAGTACAATGAATGCATACTTTTGAGCAGATGCTTTTACGGCTTATACGCTAAGGTGACTTAATCCCTAAGCATCCTAAAATATTCCCTGATTTATCTGTACATTTGTAATCGGTGATTGCATCATTAAAGATCCTTTGTCGGTTTCTATGGTCATATATACACGTGTATTGTGTAGTATCCAGTGACATGTGTGTTATTTGGAGTTATTGAACGGAAATCTGCAATTAATGAATCAACAAAGTTGTCTGATGAAAAGCGGCTTTACCTGCATCAGATTTGAATAGACGTGTAATAAAACAATTGATGCTGTTAAGTAATTGACAAAAATAAACTAAACAAACTTATTTTTGTAGTAATATTTTTTATAATGTGATTAATAATAAAATCCAGGTATGAAAACTGACGCCGTTGTTGAGTGATTTCCAGACCGTATGTCCGTCTTAATGGGTCCTACTTAAATATGCCTGCCCTAAAAAGTGTACGCCTGCCACTAATTGTGACATATATTTCACAGAACAATAACTTTAAAGAATAAAACAAATCATTTTGAACCTAAAAAGTATTTATTTATTTTATATTGTTTAGCATTTTTAAGTGAAAACCTAATGTTATGTCATGTCCGTATGGACGTGCGTGTACACTGAACAAAATATCTTCTATCAAATAAGTTATGCAGTCCCACATTTTGACGATTTATTTATTATTTCATTTATTGTATAATAATTTACTTGTATTGTAATAAAATAGTAAGAAAGTGTTCAGACTGATGGTTAAGAAGAGTTACGAATTCTCATCTATGCATTATTGAATGCTATAGAAAATGTATGTACAAGTGCGGGTACATCAATAATATAAAAATTTACATTTGTAACAATAAATCTACAGAATATATATAATTTAACTTACCCCAATAAGGAACCTATAAATCAAGTTAGTTATACTAGTCCCAGCCCCAATGCTAAATCCAAGTTGACTGATTTACATGAATGTTTAAGACACATAATCCAATTGTCAAGTCATGCTTGATTTTTACTCATCATAATTAACAATTTTTAAATTATCGTTAATCCAATTTAAATAACAGTTTAATTGTGTTCAAAAGTGAGATTTCAACTTCAAAATAACTTGATGTAATTAGAATAATTAGGACATCTATAAATAAGATACGATTGTATACAAAATTCAGTTGAAAATGTTTGAAATGTTTGTAATATAATTGTGCTTGCTTTGTAATAATACTTGCATCTTGAATTTTATAAATGATTTGCTAAAACCACTTTATGATATTTATATCGTTTATTAGTTGACATTGAGTCAGTTAAACCTACAATAACTCTTTATTATTATTTCCTTTTTATGGTTCAACTGATACATTTAAAAAAAGTATAACCACGTCCTTGTTGGGTCTGGAACCATATCATGGAAGCAATGTATTAACTTTTATAACTGAAAATGGCAGAGAGTTTTACGTTTTGTAGTACTTGTAGGTCTATCGTGGTTGGTTTTTAACCTATGTTCCAAAATAGACTACGCATGCGCAAGTTATCCCATGTTGTCAACCGTTACACTGAATTGTCTGCAATTCCTAAAAACGTTTATTGAAAACTAACAAAAAATACATATAATTCATTCTAAAGCTATTTTTACATCCTAATACACCATAAAAAGTTAATATAATGCATAAATATGATGGCAGGCATACACTTTTTTACCCCAGGCGTACTTCTAATACGGCAGTCTTAATTTTGTAATTAGAAAACTCTTACACGAGTAGTTCTATTTTCAGTATTTCCGGTTATTCACAGGAATAGTTGTTTCTAATAAATTACTGTAAAATATTTGTTTTCTGCCAACACGAAATCACTCACACATATTTTTATGATGAAATTAAAATTAGTGTACGGGCTGCTCGAGACCAAACTTTTGAAAAACTGAATTAAGAGTCCGGCAAACTTGGATTTCCTCAGACGTTACAGAGGGTGTCTGACCAAACTATTTCGCATATAGTGATGAAGTGATTTCTAATAAATATGGCGACACTTTTACAAAACTGGCGACAGTTTTTTTAAGCGCCAGCTTTTTAGAAGCCAGAGCAGCCCCTGTTAGTGGTAGGCGGTATTATCGGTTGATGGCCATTTTTCAGTATTTTTCTTTTATCTTTATGTGTGGTATTATCACATCTCAATCTACTAGCAAGAGATTGGCCCATCTCACCTCACTCTCAAGACTTTGTTAAGTAAACACTGATGTGATGTCACAATTTTACAAAACAGCAATATTTGAGAGATTTTTTTATGCATTTTCTCATCATCTCCAGAACTTCCTTTTTCTAATTATATCAGGTTGTTCGTAAAAAAAACTGTTCTAAAGCAAGTTCCGATTTGTTTATGCAATTAATTAACTTGACTTTTCCAGTCTACATTAAGGTTGCAGGAAATGCACGAGTGACTGGCAACAAATTGAATAAACAATTAATTTTTGCAGTTTGGTGTAGAGATAATTTGTGGGTGATTTTTAGTGTCTGCACCCAAGATTTTCAGTGTTACACGATTAAACACTCTGCACTGTGTAGAGTGTTTCAGTGACCATATTCTATCTATGGGCATACTGTAGTCGCTGGACCATGAAATTCAGGTCAATGTCAGGTGACACATACCAGACAGTCATGTACTATTCATAGCAACCAACATTTATATACCAAATATTGTCATATTGATATTTGGCTGCGCTGAACTGTAGCATGGACAGAGGAATTATCATTCAATGGAATTTTTACTTAAAAGCTGTATTTTAAAAGTTGTTTTATAAGAGTTAATAAAAAAAAATTCGAAAAATGTGTCCATGGGACACAGATGCCCCCGCTAAATGAAGTCCCAAACAGGAAGTAGTTGTCTGAAAGTTGCTTAGGACTTACAACTTGTGATACTGAAACACCCTGTCTAATTTCAAATTGTTCTCATGTACGGTTTCTGAGAAAAGCTTGACGAAATTCATACGGAACGACAGACGTATGTATGTACAAATGAAGTCCCAAACAGAAAGTTGTTGTCCGACAGGTCTTCATGTCGCTTAGGACGTTCAACTTGTGATACTGAACCACCCTGCCAAATTTTAAATTGTTCTTGTCTACGGTTTCTGAGAAAAGCTTGACAGAAATTCGTACGGACGGACATGAGTAAAATTATATCCCCCTGACATGTCGTCGCGGGGGAATACAAATTTATTTAGATAATTTATTAAATGTATTGGCTGTTTTTTTAGAGGATTGTGCAAAGCCCTTTTTCATCTAACATGACACCCCAAAAATTTAATGTGATACAGCTGAAATTATTCCACTGGTTTAGAGGTGTCTGTCATTACTCAACGAAACTTGGTGCCTACGTTAGAGCAAAATAATTAAGACACTGCAATTGCAGTGATTGTACCAGTTCAGAGAATAGTACAGTAAAACTGTAACATCACTCTTCTTTTAAAATCCAATGGACACTCGAGTTATTGTCAAGAAAATTATTTTTTGTAAAAAGTTTGACCTTGAAATCTGACAGAATCCCAGAAAAATGGACAGGCTTCGGATCCACCTCATATGAAACAATATCACAAAGTTTCATTTAATCAAATGCACACATTAAATTATTGTCCAGAAACATTTTTGTAAAAATTCTAACATCCTTGATTTGGACATAGAAGCATAAGGATCACTATACAATTTTATGTACCCCTCCCCCAACTCCAGTCAAGCCGAAGGTATAAAATATACATCATTTAAGAAATTATAGTAAAAAGATCATAGCAAATACAATTATACATGTACAGTACGCCCAGAGTGTATGGTCACTTAAACACTCTACACAGTGTAGAGTGTTTCACAGTGTTACACTCAATATCACCCACAGCTTATCTCTACCCCAAATTGCAAAAAAAATTGTTTATTCAATTTGTCGTTAGTCACTCTTGCATTACCAACAGCTACAGACTGGTAAAGTCATGTCAATACGAGGAATTTAGAACTTTAAATTTTTTTAATAATTTTCGTAAATAAATCGGAACTTGCACTAGAACTGATTTTTTTAAGAACAACTTGATATACAGTAATTAAAGAATAAGACTATATACAGTCCTTAGTTCAAGTAACAACAAACGGTATACCAGTAATGATGTGTTTTGTCCTTATAATTTCATATACATCATATCAATTCGTTTTTTTTGCCGGCAATACACTAATGTTAACGTTTTCTCTAGACAAGGTGCACGTGACAAAAATAAATACACAACTGTTTAACCACGCAAAAGTAATCCAGGTCAAATATACATTTACATCTTTAATGTTCGAAAACCATGAAATAAAAACAGAAGTTTTATTTAAAAAACATCCGTATAATCCGTATACACATTAAAAATGTCAATTTTGTTACACCGAATTTGACCCATATTAGAAATACAAATAGATCGATTGGTTTATGTGCCAAGTAACTGTTACCAGTATAACGATGATTGTTGTTTTTATCGTTATAACTTCATTATGTTTTCACTAAAATAATATGCGAATTTAGTTTCGTTTGTCCAAAAAATTGACAATAGCCATACACTTAAAATATTTTTCTCCCTACTCTAGACTAAAGCCACGTGTAACATGTCCATAAATACACAACTGAGCTGTTAAACCATGTGCTTTGCATGAAGTATAATCTTTGCATTTGAATTGCCGAAATTAAAAAAAAGTAAGTTCTGTTTGAAAAAAATTCTTATTCACGTAAAATAGTTTTGAAAATACAATGCCGACCGAAATAGAAATAAATAAAAATAGGTTTCCAGGCATGCGCAAGATTTGCATAAATTCGCGAAGTGAAAGAAGCTGAACTGTGAATTGTACTAGCACAGCTCACTCTCCTCAGACTTCCTGGATTGCAATAAATCAAATTGTTAACGTTGTTGAAACCAATAAAGACGCTAATTAATTATAATTAATTTTTAAATATAGATAAAGACCGACAAGTTATTTCTACATGCGCAAAACAAAAGTTGAAAAGAAAAATCGTAAAGTTCGAAGATTGAACACATTTTAATTTTGTACATGTAGTAATGAGAAAAGCAAGACATTAGTTGGTTCTTTGCTTGCAATTAACAATCGGACGATACAATATATTTTCTACACCCTGAAAATCCAAAAAACACAGTGTCACACCGTGTTACACCCGAAAGTCAGTACATCAAGGGGATTAATTTTAAGGTGGTGATAGATAACAACACTCTGAAACACTCTGATTCTCCGTGAAAATTTCGGTGATACACCGCATAACACCGAGAAATTTCTCTAATTTGAGTGACCACACACTCTGGGCGTACTGTATTATAATTTTATTACTCATTAATTATTTACCGGGCCATTAGGAAATGGTAAACATGATAACTGGAATATTTCTAGTATGTTGGCCTGGGTCTGTTTACACTAATAAATCAGAGAGAGGTTTATGTACAACTTAACAAGATCCAAATTTATATCTTTATATCAAACAATCTAACAATCCTTATACATGAAAGTACTTTAAATTAAACAGTATGAAAAGAAATAACAAGAACAATGTTTAACAATTTTAATTTACTATATTTAATGTTGTCATTCAGTTTTGCATATAATAAACCACATCAATCAGTTGCACACTAACAGATTGGATGTTGGTTTGTTTGTTTGATGGTGTTTATCGCCAATTTCAGCAATTTTTCAGCTATATCATGTGTCCAGTTTTTTTGGGGGAGGAAGCCGGAGTACCAGAAGAAAACCCCCGACCTGTGGTAGGAAAACTGGCAATCCTTGTCAATTAAGATTGGAGTCGATTACACCCTGCCTGCAGTGAGAATCGAACCCGCAATCTCAGTGTTGACAGACCACGTGATCAATAGTAGACGAACTACCTTGACCACTCGGCCACCGAGGGCCCCCCCCCCCCCCCCCCCCAACAGATTGGAGATGTCACCAATATTATTTAGAAGGAAAGGGACACTATCACTTGGAGCAGTTATGATCATCAGGCAATTTTATTTACCAAAACTGAATGTATCATTAGTAAAATTGGGGTCAGAAATATACCTGTATGACATAAAGTTTGATAAAGACAAGACTAAGTTCCCATTTTAAAGAAGGTTGATGAAAGCATTTGAGTTTTTATGTCTGAAAACTAAAAAATCTTTTTTCATCGACAAGGTCCCATAACTCAATAATGAACATTTTTTATTTTAACCAAACTGTCATAGGTTCTTGCTTATGTTTTTGGTAAAGACCGGATGATCGTCCATAAGTGATAGAAATTTGATGTGTTTTGGGAAGTGGAGCGCAGCGGAACAAGCGAAAAGACATACAAATTTTCATCATGAGTGGTACATTGCGCTGGCTTTCCCAAAAGCGTATGAAAGTACCTATTTCTTTTAACCATCAACTTTCACATTGTGATATCCTGTAGACTCTTCATTGTTTTAAATTCTATTGTCTCTGAAATTCAATCAGAACAATGTTGTGTTACTATCACTGTCTCATTACGAACATCAATGAAAAGCTTCAATCATCAATGTCCCGTACTAAACCAGGTGTTACGGTTTAAACTTTGTTTCTTGATGCCTTACAACCAATCAAATTTCTATATAAAAATAATTATCTCCGACTGTTACAAGTAAATCCCCTAAACACATTTAAAAATAAGTCCCCAAAATGTGATAGAAACAAATTTTTCCAAGAGATACTTTCAACTGTAATATATTAGATCAATAACTTGTAGTTGGCTTACTTCAAAGTTGTTATCAAGAATTGGAAAGATGACAAAAGTACCCATTTCAGGGGCTGCTCTGGCTTCTAAAAAGGTGGCGCCAAAAAAATCGCCAACTGCAATTTTCCGTTGCCAGTTTTGTAAAAGTGTCGCCATTTTAGAAATCGCTAGATCACTATATGACATGGCGAGTTTGTTTAACACTATGTAGTATGTGTGACTTATTCTGTAACGTCGGACGAAATCCAAGTGTGCCAGACTCTTTATTCAATTTTTCAAAGGTTTGGTCTCGAGCAGCCCGTACACTTATTGTATTTTGATCATGAAAAGATGTGCGAGTGATTTCTTGTTGGCAGAAAACCAAAATTTTACAGTAATTTATTAGAAACATCTTTTCCCGTGAATGAACATAAAACCGGAAATACTGAAAATAGAACTACGCATGTGTAAGAGTTTCCTAATTACGAAATTAAGACAGACATCCGGTCAGGAAATCACTCAACAACGACGTCAGTTTTAATACCTGTATTTTATTAATTACATTATACAAAAAATATTACTACAAAAATATGTTTGTTTTGTTATTTTTATAAATTAATTAACAGCATCAAGTGTTTTATTACACGTCTACTCAAATGTGATGCAGGTAAAGCTGCTTTTCATCAGACAACTTTGTTGATTCATTTATTGCCGATTTCCGTTTAATAACTCCAAATAACACACGTCACTGGATACTACACAACACACGTATATTTACGACCATAGAAGCAGACAAAGGATCTTTAATGATGCAATCGCCGATTACCGATAAATTTAAAACGTGCATGCATCGTTTAACACTATAAAACCTTGAAAAAATGAAAAAAAAATCGCAATTGGCGACATTGGCGAAGCCCAGCGCGGCCCCTGCATTTGTTAATTTGATCATGATAATACTTAGCTACAATAATGAAGCTCCTTTTTTTTATGGACAGAGCTACAAAGAGGTCACATTACTCGCAATAGAGCAAGCCGGGAGTGATTCACACCCTCTGGGTTTATGCATACAATTTCCCTAAATTAATACATACTATTTAATGTCTTTGAAGTTTAACTGATATTTCTACAACACCCAATTCATTAGTTTTACACTTTAATCGTAATCATGGCATTGTTGTAAAAATTTGAATTCCGAAAGTGCATAATTTCTGAATTGTTTGGTAAAATGATCTTCCAGAACAAGTTTTTTCCGGATTTATTGCATTAGCTGGGATCAAATTTTTACCAATACGATTCTACTATTCTACACTCCACAATTTCAATTTTGTCAACAATGCCATGATTACGAAAAAGTGTTAAAATTATTTAATTAGACATTGTAGAAATGTCAGCTGAACGGCAGAGAAAGGGAAAAAAATAAATTAAACAAAAATAGCAGTTTAATAGCGGAAAATAAGTACAAATGCCAAGAGTGTTTTTGCTCCATTACGAGTAATGGGACCTCTTTGTAGGTCCGCCAATAAACAAAACTAGAGGCTCCCAGGAGCCTGTATCACTCACCTGAACCTGAAACCAAACAACCCTTTTTTATCCAGCTTTTCTTTGCTAAAAGGAATTGCCCAACACTTCTGCAAAAATCATTAATTTTTACCTTTTAAAGGGAAATAACTCCTATAAGAAGGATCTTTTGATGGTTAGAGGGAGAAGAGAGGTTCACTTCAAATTTGCTGTACCTGTTATACTATCAGTCAAAAACTCTCTTAACCCCCCCCCCCCCCCCTTTTTCATTTTTTCTATTTTAATACAATGTAGCTATGTTGGTAGTCAGGTGTCATGATTTGCACAATTTTGGTATAGGACATCCTAAAGATGATGTGTGCAATGTTTCAAAGCAGTCCTTTCATAAGTTTAGTAGGAGAAGATTTTTTAAAATCCAGTAAAATTGATTAAAAAAATGTTTAAGGAGAATAATTCCTAAACGGTTCATCAGACAATCTTGACCCTAAAGTCATTTTTGTAGCCCTCATAGAGCAGAACAATTAAGCAATGCTAACTTTTTCTCTAGTTCTAATAATTTTCAGATTTTTAGGCAAAAATGTTAAAAATAATCAATTTCGACAATTAAAGGGCAATAACTCCTATAAGGAGTCATCATACAACTTCAACCCAATGGAGTGTTTCGTAGAGCTTTTGATGCAGATGAAGGCATGTCTCTTCGGTTTACCTGTATCTGTTACACTTTTTTAAATATAAGCCAAAAACTGTATTTTACCGCCACCCCCCAATCCTATTTTTAGCCATGGTGGCCATGTTGGTTAATCTGCAGCCATTGTTGGTGCAAACTTGGTTGAGGACATTTGACAGATGACGTGTACAAAGTTTCAAAGCAGTACTTTCAGTTGTTTCAGAGAAGATTTTAAGAAATCAATTAAAACCGATTAAAAAAAACAGTTCAAGGGGAATAACTCTTAAATGGTTAATCAGACAATCTTGACCCTTAAGTCATTTTTGTAGATCTCATACAGCAGAACAATTAAGCAATGCTAACTTTTTCTCTAGTTCTAATTGTTTTCAAGATTTTGAGGCAAAAATGGCAAAAATCATCAATTTTGACAATTAAAGGGCAATAACTCCTACAAGGAGTCATCATACAACTTTGACCATATGGAATGTTTTGTAGAGCTTTAGATGCTGAAGAAGGAATGTCTGTTCGGTTTTCCTGTATCTGTTATACTTTCTGAACTATAAGCAAAAAACTGTATTTTGACCCCTCTGTTCTATTTTTAGCCATGGCAGCCATGTTGGTTTGTCTGAGGCCATGATTTGGGCAAACTTGGTAGAGGGCATTTTACTGATGATGTATGCAAAGTTTCAAAGCAATCCCTTCAGTGGTTTTGGAGGAGAAGATTTTTGAAGAAAAGTTAACGACGACGACGAAGGACGCCAAGTGATGGCAATAGCTCACATGACCCTTCGGGTCAGGTGAGCTAAAAAAGGGATCTATACTAAAAGTTGATGTATTGTGGAAAGTGTTTTTTGCGTGAAAAATGAAAACTGCTTACCGCGTATGGTTCAGCTTATGCTCCTTTTGTAGAACAAGAATTCTACTTTTTAACATCAATAATTATTTCCTCGAGATATTCAGCGTTTTGAAATATATGACAGTTTTTAAATTTTGAAAGGGTGATATCCATGCTAAAATTTGACCTTAATTAGAACGGAAGTGTACTTTAGGAACAATCGATTGTTGTCTACTCGAAATCCTTCGGGTGATGTCGTCTGCAGTCCTTCAGGTGATGTTGTCTGCAGTTATGGCAGGAAAAGTCTCGCAGTTTGTCCGAATATCATTGAACGTCACGAAAGCAGACGAACATTTGTAAACATCATAAGGTCCCTTTAGAAACAAAAATGGATGACTTATTATGTAAAATTCCCGTAGCAAAAGTCAAGGACGATTTGTAACAACTTAACACCAGAGGCATATTATAAAACATGGACAGGTTATCATATCTACATTTTTTCTACTGAATTTTCGTAATAAAAAGGTAAAATATAGAATAATGAAAAAATGCAAGCAAACAAATTTTTCGAAGTGGGGTTGGCATTTAGTATACATTATTATTGCAGCTAGATAATACTGTATCGCGTTGACTCTAAATAATGCTAAGTAAATCAAATTATTTTTTTATTTTCATTGAAATTAAAGAAATGATTAAAACCCATGTTGTGTACAATATAGATTCCCTAAATATGCATTGTAAAAATGAAATGCATAAAAAAACTTGATCTTTTGCCAACACCTTTACACCTCTACACATTTCTAACATATATTTCTCACAAATATTGAACACTAAATCTTTTCTAGACAGGTATTTTTCTTTTAAGGACAATATTCTTATTTTGTCGGGTGCAGTGTTCCTCGAAGCTGCTCAATATCTTGGCCAATATAACTATAAGTAGATTCGAATCGGGTCAATTTCTCGCCATTTTGATTTTACCAGCTGACAACAAACACCTTGCATTCGACATAATTCCGTTAACAACAGGCGCTAAAATACTATCTGTTCTAATTCAACTGTGCGACTACAACTGTATCTACCAATTTTAAAGATGCTGGGAATTCTCTTGAAAAGGGAATACCCCGTTTTGTCAAAATATTCTGATTGACCGGGTCATGAAGTAAAACAGGCTAATCAAAATTGCCAGCAATTATTAATTTAAGCGAATGCCCTAATTCTACAAAGCAATAAAAGATCTATCAGATATGACTACAGTGAACCACAGTGTACCCTGTCCTTGCTGCTCCTGTTGTTCATCACCGCTCTCCCGGTCCGACATGGTGCAACCCTTCCTGTTCTGCCTCAAAGCCTCCTTCTAAACCTTCATGAATAATTCATGATCTAATTAGCAAAGTGTACAAAATTATTTTGAGACTTGTTTAAATTTAATAAATATTTAATTGTCAAAATATCAAAACAATACGTATAATAATAATTTCATAACATTTATTTATATATATTTGTCTATATTTCTTGCCTAGAACATTATGTCGTTTGACTGTACAATGTAATGACGTCATGACACAAAATTGCGTGTAATAAACCCGCGTAAATTTGAAGACTGGCATTATGACAGTGACAGGAAGGTAGAAAGAGAAAGGTTTGTTAAAATATTATTTTGCTATTTAAGAAATAAATAGATCACACTCGTACTACCTCTAACTTAATGAATGTTTTTAAATTGTTTATAGAAAGTTTAAAAACGTCTTACTCCGTTGTCTGTATGATGTATCACTGCTACTGGTCACGGAGTAGTTCTCCGGCAAGCAATATTCGCCACCCTATATTTGACGTTTTTCGGAAAAAAACTGGCATTTTAAAATTGACAAACGTAACTTGTTTTGGATGGAATATAGTAAAATCTATCAAATAAAGCATTTGCCATCAATTTTAAAGGAATAATAACGGCACAGTCACAAAAATGGCGAGAATTGCTTCTGTCATTGTAATGGGGAGAACAACTCTCTGACTAGTATAGATCCCGATATTGGTGAAACTACAGCGGGGGGAGGGTGTAGGGGAGATGCGTTGTATAATTCGCGCGTAATCAACTGCATATTTAAATGCCTCAACACTGGCATTATTTACATTATCACTGTGTATGTGGATACAGTCCATAAAACAGTTCATGCGAAGAATGAATAGCTAGTACTCTCGAGTTTCGGGATGAAAATTTGTCGCTTTTACGGACGTTTATTTCGTTGAAACGCACTTTATTTTATTCTTTAGGAGTCATTTGTTTAGAGCAATAAATTTTAACAGTAAGTTAGCCTTGGGTTATTTTTTACATTCCCGAATGAAGGAAAATCGCCGATATTCGAGTGTTTGACCATATTGGTCAGAATTTGCAAATGGTACTTTATACCCTCTGTTGTTTTTGCACACAGATGTAAGATTCTTTAAAGTGTGTTGATGTCAGTTTGGTAATAGGGGACCCATATTGAACAGCTATATAATTCCAAGATTGGTGGTATCAGTGAGATGTAGGTAGTGTGGCGACTAGATTGTGGAAATGTCTATAAGTAACGTCTTTTAAATCCCAAGGTTAAATTTTCCTTCTTAGATATGTCGCTTATATGCGTTCCCGACTTCAAGTCATCAGAGATGATAATGCTCAAATAAGGGTTGGTATTTACTTGGTTTAGAGCAGTGTTTTCTAGATTATAGAAGTGGTTTCTTTTATTTATAACGCTAAGTATATTTAGCCTTTTGTGGTGTTGAAATTGATTCATTCCCGAATTTTGTGCCCATTATTCAAGACTTTGCAGGTCCTGCTGGAGTATTTTGAAATTCGTGGTCTTTCTGGGTGACCATCTTACGGTACTTTTAGAGTAGTGTTGGCTATATTGTAGAAATGGCTGCTTTTATTGCAAACACTATGTTTATAGCGTTTTGTGGCGTCGAATTTTATTCCCAATTTTGTGCCCACGTTTCAAAATTTTTCAGGTCCTGCTGGATTATTTCATGATATTTCTGATTGACGATCTAACGGTACATTCATCACCAAATAGCCGGGTTTGGGATATCGAGCAGTTGAGAAGGTCATTTATATGATAGAGAAGGAGTAGTGGACGTAAAAAAAGTTCCTTGTGACACACCGGACTCCAGTTCAGTTGATACGCCGTCCAGTACAAATCAAATTTTCCTTGTAGTTAAGAAGTTTTCTAACCATTTGTGGATATTTTCCTTAATGCCAAATGATTTGAGTTTGTATGGTAATTACTATGACTATGTGGCACAGTGTTGAATGCATGGAAAAAGTCCTGTTCGACTCCGGTAACTCACGAGTGAAGTCATGACGTCGACATTATAACGATGCAACAGATGTTGGATACAGCCAATCATGGCGATCCTCAGCAAAGGACTTACCGAAGACATTTGTTAGGACATTTGGAACATAAAAATTTCAATCAATTCTGCTGGTCCTATATCCAAAACTACATGTGTGGCATTAATTGGTTGTTGTGGCAAATATCGACCATTGATAAAAACCTGGATCACTGCTGATCTTCTAGAAATGGGTGACAAGCACAAGGAGTAATAAAGAAGTCTGAGGAAAAAGGAGCAAAACAGTATAGATATGTAAACAGAGAAAATCAAGAAAAGTACAAAAAGAAAAAAGGTAACATGGATCGGGAACAACATTAAGATTAAGATTAAGAAGACTGCCCCATGAAAAATAACAGTAAGAAACCTTATCACCTCGCGAAAAACCTGATAAGGACGCATATCCAACTTACAGGATAAAGATGAGGACTGTCTCATACTAGAAGACCAGTTGGGCAGAGTGCTGTTCAGACTTGTATAAACACACAATAACAATTGAAGAGTCCACCATTAACCAACACCGACAGCTGTCCAGTTCTACAAGAATAGGTAGAACAAGAAGAAGTCACTAAAAAGAGAGTCATTATAGGTAGACATCCCTAAAGAACTATTCCAAGCAGAAGAAGTCGTGATAAGCTCCCTGCCAAAATGTGTAAAGCAGAAAGAAACCGACCGAACATCGAGAGCAGAAAGTGAAGGGACAATTACAAATCCGGATTTATACAAACATATATATAACACAAAATGAAAACCAAAAGTACAAAAAAAAGAAAAGAAAGTAACACGAATGCAACAAAAGCATGGTTGCACTCGATCAGGTGCGACAGGCAAGGGAGTGGCTCACACTTTGGAAGAGTCATTGATGATACTTAAAGAAACTTAACCTACAGCAATGTCAGAACTATCGTACTATCAACCACAGCCACAAAGAAACGATCATTGCTGAAGGACAAGAAAGCTTCAGATCAGGGTGCGAACAATAGAGCAGCAGTACTTTTCACAAAAAGTCGTAAGTGTGAAATACATCGTAAGTGCTGACGTCATAATGCATTTCCCTTTGATCTTTGAATACTTGCGATAGCTTTATCACTTACGACTTTTTGTGACAACCACAGCTGACTATAACATTAGACTACTGTGTGAAAAATACCTACAACGTCAGAAAGATCTCTATCATGTCTTTGTGGACTTAAAGAAGAAAAATAGCAAAGAAAACCGACCGAACAAGAGCAAAAAGTCCAAGGACAGTTACAAATCCGGATATAGACAAACACAACACAAAAACCCAAGAAAACACAAGAAAACAAAGAGAGTAACCAGAACCCAATAAAAACCATGGGTCCACTCAGGTGCTCTAGACGAGTAAGCAGTACCTGCCTCTAATTAGACACCCGTCGAGTTATTCATTGTCATGTCTAGGGAAAAGTCAAATCCAGGAATAGGAAACATTACCTATGACTAAGCGAAAAAGTCAGATCGTATTTGAGACACTGATTTCCCATAACGATCAATTAAATCATGGTGACGACCATAGAACTTCTGGAGAGATAACACTAACCTAGATACAACAAACCCTTGTTTGAGTAGTTTAGCAGTCAACAGCAGTGATCGGTCTAGAAAACCGGAATACCGATTGCAGGATCTACAATACTAGAAACGAATACGTTGTGAAATGTACACACCATACGCTGTAGCTGCTGGAATGTTGCTGTCGATGAACGGGAAGTTAACAATTGGAAAGTTGAAGTCACCACGCTTGTCGTAGTGTCTAGTTTGTAGTTTTCTTGAAGTAGGTCTAAGTAGAGGCTGACATTAGTGTATTGGTGGTGTCTTTAATTTCTAGCTCTCTAGGTAAATTGAATGTAAAAAGTCACCAAATTTAGCATTGTTGAGGGACAAAACATCATCAATATAGCGGAATTTTAAATTAAAGGTATGGGCCAGTGTATTTTCTTTCTTATTCAGCAAGCATTCTAGGAATTCAGCCTCAAAAACAGGTCGGCGAGGAGAGGAGCACAATTAGTTGCCATTGGAATACCAAAAGTCTGTTGAAAAAAATATCCTCCAAACATGACGAATATGTTGTCAGTCAGAAAATCTAACATACGACAGATTTAGTCTTCAGTATAATTAGTATTAGACTTAGAGTCATTAATGACGAAGTAAGTTCTGTCATGACTAATTACCATGTATTTCTATCGTCTCTTTTTGTTTTTCTTGAAAAAGTAGCGTTTTATTAGACTCTAAAGCCGGGTTTTAAGCTGCATATAAATGATAGCCGTGTAGAGTGTCGAAAAATCAAATGTATTAATGCTGGTACAATGTGAAAGAGTTCCGGCCTCAAGATGTCTATCAGGCCTTTTGATCTTTTTAATATCCACATTTCATTTATTCAACTCCAAGTCCCGTTTTTATTGTTGTTAAAATAGCAGTCAGGAGTTGCGATGGTGTTTTGGTAGTACACTTGGACGATCCTGCTATGAAACGCTTTTGTGTGGATTTTTGTTAAGTTTTGGTATCCAATGCAATTAGAGGAGATCACAATGTTGGACTTCAATTTTGAGACCAAAGGATGCGAATACCGATTTGTGATTTTCAATAATCTCCTCTTTTGAAAGCGCAGTGCATGTGTAAGAAGGATTGCAAAGTGAGCTGTCCATGCCTAACTCATTAATTAAACACTTTACGTAATGTTTTTTGCAGATAAATACTGTTAGAGGTATATGCTTGCACAACAACATATTTGGCATGAATGTCGGATAAAGTTTTAAGAGCATCAAGATTTCTGAAAATTGATGATGCTTTAGTACTCACAGACCTGCTTAAACGGCTTATTCTTTTTTGAATCAATGACCTCAAGGCCTTTACCCACTCGGACAAGGTATCAACCTCCTGGTCCCCTTGCTTTGCCCCATTTTCTGGCATACTCCTCTACTGAATACATCAATAATTTAAAGTTATAATTCCACTTGATGGATTAAGGTTCACGGTACTTTGGTCCGTTTGACAAAATAGTGTGGAGTCTTTCATTGTCAACAATATTAATACCTCAAGTTATCACGTGGCCTGATGGACTATATATGAATGTAGGAATTGTGGCAAGAGCAGTCGAGGGTAGGGGAGGGGGGTTGTCTTTGAAGTCATTGATCAAAAGATCCTGCAATACACGTATAATTGAAAATTCTGGGTGCCATTGGGTAGCATAGGTATAAAATACAATAGGTACGGATGTGTTTTTGAATTATGGTGAAACAGACTTATGATGCAAGATATTACCAAGATTGATAGCATCTATGCCTTTGTTAGCAAAACGTAAAGAACGAAAGGAACGAGACTATTCTTCATCTTTGTGCGTGTTTAGTGCGAATATGATGAAGTACTAGCGGTTTTTGAACAAACGGCAGTAGGCCATATATAGATACATCATGTAACAAACGCAATGTATAGTGACAATGACCACGACTACGTTGTCGCCTGTGTTTGTGATTAAAAAGACCATCACATTCACATACACAGCGCAGCGACCTGGACTGGAAAGGTTACCTATACTATCTATTTAGTAATTGCACGCGAATGGTATTGCAGTGCCTAATTTTCTGATCCAGTATTCTTCTTTTTGTCTACGTAGAGGTGTACTTAATTCAGGATTTTAAAAATGATTGTAGATTTTTTAAAGGAATGCAGACCTTCATAGACAAAATAGGGAGGTCTGGCTGCTTAAAATTTTTATATACTGCGGGAAATTTGTTGGTATTAATTCCTGAACGGTATCCACATATACGTTTGTTGAGGCGCCCTTTAGTTTCTGTTATTAAAATATTTTTACAATTCTTCGATTTAAACATTAGAAAAGGCACGGCACGTTGCAATCCAGTTGACTTTGAAGCAGTAAATATTATTGCCAGCTTTATCAGCGTCACGGAAAGCTTGTATGAAAATGCCGTCATAGCAGTCTACTTTGTCGACAACATCGGATAGTCACACAAGGCTGTTTGCTCTCACACAACTTTTCAGTATATTCACTGTGCTTTGCTGACAAAATTGATAGCCTGACATGAAAAGAGAAGAGCAAGCTATCTTAAAGCAACATATTAAATAAGACAGTTGTTGCATATGGAATGGAAATAAATGCCGAAAATACCAAGATTATGACCAACAACACAAATGTAAACCAAACTGACATAAACTATAAACCAGAAACTGTTCAACAGTTCCAAACACTAGTACACGCAGTTATTTACACAAGAATGATAGAAACCAGGAATTCTGTTAAGGATAGAGCAAACAACAGCCGCGTTGGCAATGTTGAAAATCACCCGGACTGACGGAAACATCGCACTCAGTTCAAAGATTAGACTAATGGGCACCTTGCATTTATTACCGGATGTTATTATCTCGATATTGTTGTATGTGTGCGAGTAGTGAACTCTCACAGCAGGTATCACGAGAAGCAATCTAATTAAAATTAAATCTTTCACTTGCTCCCCCTTTTTGCTATGGTCGCTGCGTACGACGCAGCGACCAATAACAAAAAGGGGGGAGCAAGAGAAAGATTTAATTTTAATTAGATTCCACGAGAAGGATATATTCAACAGAAATGAGATGTTTCCAAAGACTGTTGACATTTCAGGGTCACATCACGAGCGACGAAGTGAAAAACAGAATTAGGCAATCCATTGGACCTATACTGACCGCACTAGTAAAATTCGTAAGATCGAAATATAGCAGCTGGTGCAAATTGTGATATCATCATTTAGAATCTGTGCATATTTTGAGTTCATTTATGTCAGTAGTTTCCCCGAGGGCGATTTAAGGATACACACGAAGCTAGTATGACGACCGACTGTAAGGTTTTATCAGATGTTTACACCACTTTTCAAGATTATGATTTAAAAACCACTGAGGTGAAGCACTTAGTTTAGTTTTTAATTATTGTTTGACAATATTAAAAGTAATAAATCACATGTTGTATTACATAATCTGTTTTAAGATTAAACAATTCATTTTGAATAAGCGAAGTCAATTATTCTTGTCATATGTAATTTTCAAATATTTCACAAAAATATAAGAAAAATCATTTTGGACATTCAAGACAGGACTTGAACGCGCATATTTCTGAATATCTACCAAGCACATTATTTACCGCGCTATAGTTAAAGGAACTCTGTTTTCCTACATTTCCCGGAACATGTTTTTGCTTTTAAGAAATAAAACACTTAATTATGTAAAGGTGTCAAAATATCTCACTTTATATTGTGTACAGTTATAGCATTCATTATCCTTTTTATACCCGTTATACACGTAAACCCTATCCCTAAACTTTATAATTGCACCCCTCAGTCTAGACACGCAATACGATACTTTAGGGGACAATATTTTTGACATTCATTAAATAAATATTGTTATTAAACATCAGAATTCCGTTTTTTACACTGTAATACATCATTGTACATTAAATTTGTATTGGTATTCACTGAAGTAGTATTCAGCAAAACAATAGAGAACGGAGTCGGAATAATGTGAGACATCTTATCGCAACAATTTACTCTGTACTTTCCAGCCATGTGTTTTGGTCTAGCTGACGTAATATAGTTGAAGAATGTTTACTTCACGCCAACTTGACACTCATTTACTGACGCCAACTTGACTCTTGCTAACTCAAACTATGATATAAATAGTAAAAATGTTTCAAATAAAGGACCAGACATTTTCAGTTGATTTTTTATAAGTAAATGTTATTAAAAGGTGGATTTTTCATCTTTGCAAGGACTGTAGGTATATTCCGTAGGTGATTTAAGTTCAGACACAAGAGTCTCTGACCTATCCAAAATCAAATCAAATTGTAACTTAGAGACGATATAGCTGCATTTAACTTAATATAATTAAATATTCATAAACATAAATTTTTCGCTAACATTGGGAAATATTTTAAATTTAAAATGCATTCAAGCATGAAATTCGCAGACATATATATGCGTAACGAACAGTTCGGTGCTGACAGGAATATCATTGATTCTTTCAGTGATATAGTCATTTTCTAAATTTACTGCCCTGAAATGCGAAAATTATTTTAATTCTAAGGTTGTTCTATTTTCAAGGTTTAGATAGCCTTATCCGGATTTGGTTCTGTATAACGTTTTAGAATTTTGCTAATAAAAGCTATACATCTTAATAGTTTAGATTTTAAATAGAAGTTGGGTTTGAGCTTCACTGACGAGTCTTGATTAGACGACACGCACATCTGACGTGCTAGATTCTATTGGTCTTGGTGCCTTTGATGACATTTTATTTCCAAAAACAAACGTGAATATATGATTGTAGTGTTAAAGATAATGAATAACAGGTATATCCCTTACATTATTACTACATTTACTTAGTCCGAACAAACATTTGTCAGTAGTAAATATGCGTCTTTTCTTTGCTTGTCTTATATTTTACAATATAGGACAAACACATTTCATATTACCTGCAACAAATGTTTAATGGCGTAGTTGACAATACTAAATAAAAACTGTAAACTTCCTTGAACTCTCACTAAATTGTCAGAAGTAGTAATAACAATAACGGACTACAAACACGTAATTACCTTTAAAAAACCTGTTTGTGTCATTAGATTTGTCAACATTAAACATTGATTTATTGGTAGCAGTAAATAACAAAACATGTTACATATAAAACGTGGGCTGTCACAAACATCTTGGATATTAATTTAGAAACTTTTTTTTGTTTTAATCCATCAATTAGACCATAGTAGTTTTATCTATTATATCATTATAACATTTACAAATCTAGTCTCAAAGAAGAAAATCGCAATTAAAACATCTCCAGATTCGCATGTGCTTTACCAATTTAACAGTTTAACAGTTAACACACAATTGAATCACATTCATATTTATTATACCTCATTTTATTGAACCAAAACGCTGTTTTCTAGTTTTTCTCATTCATTCATGTTTTATACACAGAATATGTCTGTCTGGGTTGGAGGCCACGGAGTTCGTTACAGCAACGAATTTAGAAACCTGATCTATGAAATAAATCCAGGGTATCTACCATGTGTGTACAAAGAAATGTTTGAGAACAATGCCACTAATGTTTTACGAGATTGCCAAGAAACACCAGACGACATAAACAAATCTCTAGTGCAGCGCAAAAAAAGCGCTAATGTGAAATCGGGCATTAAATCTACTGGACAAATAGCAAGATGTTATAGTGCTGTGCCTTATGAACAATATGAACATAGTAAACAAGTATGTAGTATTTATAGTAGTTTTGAGTTGTAAAAATACAGGAACATATTTAGGTGTATCTTAGCTTTTACTTCGCGTTTAAATAATGCGAAGAATATTAAAACTATAAAATTAATGTATAGGAATATAAACACTTTAAAAACAATAAAATAAAATAATTTCAGAGTTCACCCGGTGTTGTGACCATTCGAATAGCGTTTGTCAAATAAAATGTGTCATATACAGAAGAAAGAGTTAAACTTCTTATACGCATACATGTATAAGCTTAGCCCAGTACAAAACAACATTTATTATGGGTAAATGTTGAAAACTGGTAGAAGATACCAATGCTCACGGAGACAGAATTAAATATGCCAGATATAAAGGCTTCACCCGAGAACCACATCGTCTGGAGTGTTCAGAAGTCTCAGAAGCTTGGAAAAATGCTGCGAAGTACATGACTGAATGAGGTGAATTGAAATAGACAAGGTGTGTACAACTGTTTGAAAAACTTTGGTAGAAATCATCGAAGCGAGGACAAAGTAGTAGGGCAAGAGACTAAAAAACCTTGCCAGTACAAACTCAACACAACAATAGCCTGGTAATTCACATACCTTAAAGATTAATAAAACCGAATAGATCTGTTAGTCTCCATTTTGAAATGGAAACTTAAAGGTACATATTCAGAATACAAAAAATTATTACAGGACTCATTCTGTTCGTTTTCTTAGGAACAATGAAGAGACGAAAATAAAAAAGCATCATATGAGGAGCAGGAAGTTTTCCAATACTGCTTTTCTGAAGTCAGAAACGTAAGAATCAGGCTTGTTGACGATAAAGTTAAAGATACACAAGATCCAAACATATGTTAGTCTTCAACTGGAAATGAAGAAAGAGGATCACGAATTTAATTTTTTTCGGAAGATTTATTGACAAACAAACAGTGTACAACATAAAAATGCGATACCCAGCTACCTTTTTCCTTTAGAACTTTAGAGGAATAGATCCATTAATTCTAAATATAAATTGACAAGCATCATTTGCCACCATCCTCACAAGTCAGGGTTTCTGTGTCCACATGTGTCCACGAACCCCTGACAAACTTAGCTAGGAAATTCCCGGGCTAGAAGTCATTATTTTGATTGGCTACATCGTACCTTAATGTAGCCGATCAAAAGCTCGCTTTCATTCACGACTTGGTTAGGGATATCCCGATGTCGATTGTAAATAAACCAAACGAATGTGTTGCGTAGACCATTTGAAAATCAGTGTATTTTGTAAAGTAGTGTTAATAGTTTGTTATTACCGCGTTATTATTTAGTTGGTTACGTTTTCTTCACACTCCAGAATGAGTAAGAATGACACTGCCAAACACTTGCTTCTTTCAAGCATTTCATTAATTGATATTTTAAAGGATGTACGTCATACGAAAATCGTCTAGACCGGGAACCTAGCAAAGTTTGTCAGGGGTTCGTGGTCACATGTGGACACAGAAACCCTGACTTGAGAGGATGCATTTGCCACATACTAGTAGCTTCTTTCCGTCTGTTCAAACCTGTGCCGACAGAGCATCTTTTTTATGAGAATGGAAAATTCCTTCTCCACGAAATTCAGAAATAAATTAATTGATGCTGTCAATATCAGCAATATTCTCAATAGAAAAGACGTAAAAGATCAAATCTCTTCATATTTCTAAAATCAATCTACTCCAATTGTATCTTAGAAATATACCAACACAATTGCCAGTAAAAATTACAAACCATCATTGCAGGAACAAGACACTGAAATATTCCTTCAACAACCTACCGAATGCACTAGTTCTCATTCTCCTTTCATATACAATCCCTCTAGTCATGTTAATACTGGTGATATGAAATCGTGGACCACGAGAATCTCAGAAACATTACGTTTTCAGGGCTTAATAATCAGAAAAAATATTTTGTAGGGTCTACTATTATGTGTTTTGTTTTGTTTGTTGTATGAGTGCCTGTTCGATGTTTAATTGTTGCATTGTTCCCCTTTTTCATTCGATACACTCATAACTTTACTAATTTTTATACAATTTAGAATAATTTTATTTTAATTTGTATTCGCGAAACCTTTAAGCACACGTTTTTGTCCACAATGTAGGAATTTTTGTCTTAATATCTTGACCTCAATGTATCTCATTTCTTTGTTAGGATTAACCTGCACTTATATGTTCAATTATTTTTATATGAAGATTTTTGTGTATTTAAAGCCAAATTTTTATTGTTACATACCTGGAATATTTTGTTAAATCAGGATGACATAATTGGTAGAAAGTATGTTCAACTGCTCACTCGACAATATGTGTTCATTGTAACACATCAAAAGGTGAAGACTTAAATAGACATCGCTGCCATTCTGCATCAGCTAAACTGAATACTATAAAGAATGAGACAATATCAACGGTACAAACTTCAAAATTCGGAAAAGCCAGACAACCTAAAGACCGTACATGCATGACAAAGCTAAATATTGATGGATTTAACACAAATCAAGATTTTAATGGCAAGTCAAACGATCAACCCAAGACTTTTACGACAACTGCGATGACACATTTTAGTACTGCTGGATACGTCAGTCGCCCAACCAGTCCTATCCAGTATAAATTTGCACATTTTGAATATTCGGAAAATTATATCGAACAATACAGGTAAACAATAGTTTTTGAATGTTTATAGAACATACTTCCTGATCGCAGGCACTTAACAGCTGAGACATTCCTTTCCCCGAGGTTAAAATATACAGTCCTTACTTTCCCAAAACTTTGTACAAAAAGGGACAAAAAAATTTCAAATTATATAATTAACACTTTAATTTTAAGTTAAATCTTAAATAAAAAAGGACATTAACGTGAAGTGCACAAATGTTAAATTTCAGCAAAATTTGCGATATCATATCGTCTTGTTGTATTTGCGCAAACTTATATGTAGTAAGGATCGAACCGTGTAACGTGACGTGATCAAAAGTAGACGATTAACTACCTTAAGCACCGAGGCCTCCATAAGCAGACTAAAAGTCCCGGATGAAGGATCATACTGTACATGGGAATAAACTGCATCAAGACAATTCGTTAACAAATGTCGTTTTAGTGACAAAAAAGGCAAGTCTTATCATTATTCGTTTGTATTTAACTCGTTATATGTGCGAAAGGGGTGTATATATATATATATATATATAACGAATTTAGTTGTACTGCCTCCCTTTAAATATATAAGGTACCGTTCAATTTCTTTTCCGCTCCTCAAGTCGAAGAATAATTGATAATTTTTTTTTTAAAGATTGAGGAAGCGGTTCCGAATAAGAAAGTAAACACCTATATATATTTTCGACCTTTTTATGAAATTATCAATTTTAAATTTAGATGCCAAAAACATTTGTTTTGTTTTACTTTGCAGACAGGAATATACAATGAGAAAACTAGACGAGTTCACAATGAAGAAGAACAACCCATGTGTTTGTGGTAAAATCCCGAGTACACACATTCCATCGGCGCCAATCATTTCGCTTTCACACATCCCAGCGGCACACATTCCAGTGACACCAATCATTCCACTTTTTTACACGCCAGAACATGTTACTCAGGACATCAAGCTCCGAGTAACTAATTCAATCCATACCGATACACAGGTTATCCGAGCCAAACACGAAGCTGCCAAGAAGAAACAAACAAAGCCATATGGAACAAAGGTTTGCATATTATAAATGTTCCATCTTCATTGGTAATAATTATCAAATATCCACTTTGCGATTTTTATTGACTTTTAATCTTAGCAATAATTGACTTTTTCTAAAGTCAATAAACCACATGCCTGTTACCGTTTTTTTAGGTCCCTAACAACTGTTATAACTCGAAGGCGCATGTAATATGTGTAAATGCTTCTAAACTAATGTAAACATTTTGAAAAAATTGTTTTGAAGTCAAAATAGATTAGCTATGAAACGACGAATAGAGTAATGTTACAGAAAACAAAGCAAAAAATAAAATCGTACACATGAATGAAAGATAACAAATGTGCAGAAACACCTATTAAAAAATATACGCTTAGGTGTTTTTGCATGCTATACACATGATGTTATGTTCAATGTACAATTGTACCGTAATATGTTGCCTTGCAGCATGCTTAATTACTGACTATGATTTTTGCAGATGTCTGAACATCATCGACAACAGCAAAGTCAAGAATATGACAGAAAACCTCCCCAGTTATTTGTTGCATGTAGTAGCATTTTAAATATGGAATATTATACCAACCCTCTAATAATAGATAATCGTCAATCACAAAGATGTAAATCGCCAATAGTGTGTAGAAGTCGGCTTTCTTTACCGAACCCCCCGAAAAGCAATACACATCCGAGTTCTGCCACTACACCTAATAGAATTTTTCATAAAAAGTTATAATTGAACATTAAAGCAAGTTCTTTTTATATACAAAGATGAAAGCTCTGTTCGTTTGCTGTTTATATCGTTCGTGTTTGTATAAGTAAATACTATATTTCCATTCTGTTATAAATATTGTTCTTAATTGATGTTATCAGTGAACACTTGTTGTGACTGACGCAGGGATTATAACTAATGAGGGCGTAGCAAACACTCCTATTAGTGAGTGGATTACGGCATAACCTTATTATATTTGATTGATATGTTTTCTTAAGTTCTAGAAACCATAACAGTTTAAAAGTATATGTAGTTGCATGTGAATATGCGTAAAAATAATAGGGATATGAAGGTGCCTTAATATTGACAATCTTTTGTTTTCTTCTTTCAATATTGAACTTATTTATGCAATTATTAATTAACTAATATAATATTCGCTTTAATAACAGTTAAACCGCCAATATGATATTTTGCTGAACCAGTCCAATACGGAATTAACTAGTCCAATATCGGTATTGGCCTGATTCGTCCTGTATTGGTCTAATTCCAACTTGTATTGGCCTGAGAATATGGATTAGTTAATTAATAAAGATATCATTACATGGTGATTTCTGTATCGGCCTAGTTGTTGGTCCATTGCCAGCTGCGCCTCAGGCCAATACAGCAAGCCTTGGACCAATAACTAGACCAATACAGAAATCATCACGTAATAATATCATATTATAATAAATCAAGACATTTGGTTTGAACTCTACTTTATTGCAAATAAAAAATCAAACTCACCCCGTTTTCATTATTACAAATTATGATAAAAAGGATTTCGAAACAAACTTGAATTTTCAGCACAATCCCATTTGTAGCTTTTGAGTAATAAAATAATGTAAACTTATTTTATAGGCCCGCGGTCAAAGTGAAAATTGTCTTGTGAGATGGACTGTTACCATGCTCAGCTGGCTGATTTGTAATTCAGTAAATGTGTTCATGGAAATTAAAAACAATTCACCATGGCGGGATATTATTTAATGTTCCCTTAAGTTTCCCTTTTTAAAAATATATATTTTACCAGACTGTTGTAATTTAGTTTAGTGCAACTCGTTTGTGTTATTATGCGTTAACCTTTATTAACTACCGGATGCATTGGATTTAATCGTGACACTTTTTCTCTTTTATTGTGAGGGAAAAAGCCGGACTACCCGACAAAATCCCTTTACCCTAAGCAAGAAAACGTTGGCATTGTAGCAAAATAACAAAATTTAAACAACCAAAATTACTGTATTTTTGTGGCCATATGCGGCCATTTTGCACATCATTTTTAATTGAAATAAATTCTTATACTGTATAATAGAACTAACTATAGGAATGTTCGAAATAAAAATATCATTTACTCTATTTTAGATTAGCCCACTTCTCTAGCATTACAATAATTTAAGATACGAGTATGTTCTTTTTCACTAAAAAGTCTTTTTTTTTCCTAGTTTTTCTTCTGAAATACAAGCATATATATTCAGAAAAAATTAATTTAGATTAATTTTAATATTTTAAATTATAATATAGTTTCCTTTAATTGTCGTTAGAATATATTTTTAAAATTAATTCTATTGTTAGTATAACATCAGGCATTTAATAGTCAACTCTAAAAATAGTATCAAAACAACGTGATTTTGATATCTACTATAGTGATTCAAACAAATATGAACAGAAGATTGTCAAGAGATTTCTACCATTTAATGAAAAATATATTAAATTTGTCTGATGGACAAGCATCAGTTTGTGACTGGAATTCAGAAGATATTTCCAAATTTTGTGTTGAGATAGCACCACATAGCGGACCATATAAAGGTGGGAAATTTAAATTTAAGGTAAGTTTGCCTGATGTAGATTACCAAATTAACAACAAGTAAAAGCAACATCACTTGTCTTCAACTCTAGTAATAACATTAAATAGAGGGAAAAAGTGTACACATAATCAAGTTATCGGTGTTAAAATACCAATACCAATTATAATGTGCAAAACTCGAGTCGTGATTAAAATGACAACTCTGCAGCATGACTTATAGACCATATTTGTCACCGTTTAATATTTTTTATTACACAAGGCTTGATTGCAAAGCGGAGCAAAGAAAATGTTTAATGTGAGTTGATATTGTGCTTTCTTTGTTCTTTTGATTTATAAACAACAAAAGTCGCTATAGTTAAGCTTATCTGACCTCATGAACACCAACACGTTTAAACAAATTAGTCTTTCTGCAATATTATATATTATTGTTTGTTACACTTTGACATCGTTGAATTATTTTACCCTGTACTTAAGCCAAACATCACACCTATTTATCATCCTAATATTTTGTATTCTTGTTTATTTCAGTTTGAAATCGTTCAATTGTTTTACCCTGTACTTCAGCCAAACATCAAGTGTATCACACCTATTTATCATCCTAATATTATGTATTCTTGTTTGTTACAGTTTGACATCGTTCAATTGTTTTACCCTGTACTCCAGCCAAACATCAAGTGTATCACACCTATTTATCATCCTAATATTATGTATTCTTGTTTGTTTCAGTTTGACATCGTTCGATTGTTTTACCCTGTACTCCAGCCAAACATCAAGTGTATCACACCTATATATCATCCTAATATTATGTATTCTTGTTTGTTTCAGTTTGACATGGTTGAATTGTTTTACCCTGTACTTCAGCCAAACATCAAGTGTATCACACCTATATACCATCCTAATATTATGTATTCTTGTTGGTTTCAGTTTGACATCGTTGAATTGTTCTACCCTGTACTTCAGCCAAACATCAAGTGTATCACACCTATTTATCATCCTAATATTGACACATTAGAGACAGACGACAGTGATCTTTTATCGAACGTTTGTGTTAGTATGCTTGATGACTGGAAACCATTCAACGGACTAGACGACTGTATCCAGGCTTTATTGTTTTTGTTTCACCATCCTAATACGACCGACTCTCTCCGATTAGGCGATAGCAACATTCAAGAAAATCAGTTTTTGGAAAATGTTAAGACTTCCTTAAGAGGTGGCATAGTTGAAAATGTTGATTTCAAACCAAATTACGGCTGGATAGAAACTTGTTCGGATTTTCATAACAAAAGGAAGTCCGAATACTCATCTGAAGAAACGAAAAAGAAAGTTTGTTTCAGACAAGAATAAATTTTATTATATGAAAGATTATATAAAACTTAGCAGCCATCAGCTGGGATGACGATTTGTTAACCTGGAAGTTTTTACGAATGGTAGAATACTCAATTAAAATTGTCTTTTTGAGTTATCAATGCTTTACAAAAAACTCCTATAAAACAATAATATGTATTATTGACAAAATAATTAATTATATATAATGCATAATATTTATGTAGAAAAGTTTGCAGATATCACGTTGTAAAATTTTTTAGTAAAAAAACTATGCAAGATAGTAACGATAATTGAATATATATTTTGACTGTTTAGAAGTGGTTTACGCCACTCTCAGCAATTTTTGAGCTGTGTCATTTTTAATTAATGCAAAAAGCGAAAGTACCCAATGAAAATCCATGAAAATCGGCAGAAAAAGTGAAATACTTGCAGTTAAGGACATGGTAGAGTACTCTCTGCCTACGTCTGTTTTAAATAGACTCGAAATAACGTGTGATTCTTGTGTCAATATATCTGCGTTGTACAAGAATAATTTTGTGATGTATATTTGCCCGTCTTATATAACATCAGCTCTGGTAACAGGTATGTAGAATAATACATGTATCATATGTATTAAATAATTCTGTTCGCTGCGTTACAATAAAAAACTACGCATTGTTGAAAAAAAAGACAGAGATCTCCCGAAAAGTAAGAAAATAAGCCAGAAGACAGTCGAAACGATGAGCTTCATACTTGTAAAAATAAGTTTTACAGACTTGTACAAATCCGTAAAGATCATTTTGAGAGTTTAATAGGTTGGAGATTGCAGTTCTTAAACATGTCCTTCATACACACATGTTTAGCTCTTGTTCGACTTTCTCCCTGAATATCCCCATATATGAACTTCCTATTAATTATTTTGTCGATAAATGCATTTCACAGTTTAGCATTATTTCTTACCTTTTTTTGTAGTGACAACATATTATATTAGACGTTTTAAATCAAAATACTCTTTTTACACTATTGTATAAATTTTATTCTAACATTACTGTTTAATTTACAGCATTCATGAAATTGGTTTTATATTTAATCAACAGTACTGTCCGTACTTTGATTGTTAAATCCTTTTGCTATAAATAAACATGACATTCGTTGGTTTGTTGCTAAATTTAGTATGTAGACTTTATTGCACGGTGATTTCGTCATGTCTGTTGGCAGTATATATATTCAGACGTTCCCATGTATATCCAAAATTATGATCTAGAAAATATATTATGGACCCCTTTTTAACAAAATATTTAATCTCAACATAAATGTGACCCAAACTTTGAGCAAACGACGTCCGTCGTTAAATATACTGTGCAAAAAATTGGATTTGAACAACATGGCGAATAGAACATATGCAAAAGATTTTCACAAACTACATCTAAATATTGACAAGCTTTCGAGAGGACAAGCGTTTATCACCGATTGGAGCGATGACGATTGTTCTACATTTGAAGTGGAGATCGCCCCGATCGGCGGGTTGTATCGTGGTGGAAAATTCAAATTTAAGGTATTTATGTTTTCATGATATTTAAGGGAAAAGAAATTTTAAAACAAGTACTATCTTTAAAAAAGATAGTCGACGCATTTAACTCTTAGAGATGTAAAAAAAATAGTTCAGGGAAAATGAACAAACAACAATAAAACAAAAATAAACTTTTAAAACAGTTAACGAAAAAAGAAAGAGACAAACATTAACATTTTCTTTCATTGATTGTGAGTGTGTTGGGATTTGGGGGGGATGGGTAAATGATTAACGCGCAGTGAACTGTATCCAATCAAATTAAGGCTATAATATAATAATGTTGCAACATTGATGTAGTGGTCATGGACTTTTTATACATGTTATTAAAACAATAGCTCCATCTCCCGTCTGCAAGTGAATGACGACGGACGCAAAGAAATAAGATAGGCATTAATGGCTTTAAAATCAGAGGTAACAATAAACATATTTCAATCCCCAATGAAACCCAAAAGCTATTTCAGAAGTTGAAGACCACAATGGTGGACAAAAAAAAATACAAAACTTTCTATGTATATATCGGAGTTGTAAGTTTTTCTCTTCCTGTGTAGCGTATAAATTAACTCTAAAACAAGTTAGTTAACATTTTAAAATTGTAAAAATATGGAGTAATACATGACCGGCGTGAGGATTATTTACAGATAAGATGGTCAACAAAGCAAATATAATTCTACCCCGACGAAATGCACAAAAATTACACTCCGCGTATGGTTTTATCATTTAATTATTGTTTATCAGTTGTAAATGGCATTCTTTGGCATAAACATCATTTCCTAAAGTTTAATTACGACTACCAATTGTTTTAAAACACCAGTCTTCTTGAATAACAATTGATAAATGCAAATGCGGATACTTTTCAACGTATACCATAGTAGATTGTTCGAACGAAGCATTTTTTACTATTTTTGTCCAATCAGAATGCAAGTTTGTATTCAATAATAGTATGTCACCATGGGTAAGCGTCTTTAAGTTCAAAGGTCACAATTCGAAAATATACCGACTGCATGCGTCGAAAAAAAATAAAACTCTCGTGTAATTCATCCGTTCAACTGAATGTCAGCTTACTATAACGGATCATAACGTTTTATCTCCATTTTTGGGCTTACATGTTAGGTGAGCTTTTGGCATCGCTTTGTGTTTTTACAAAGTTGATGTAGACGTACAATCCTTTCAAACGCAATCGGCAAAATACCCATTTATAGACCGCTTCAAATTTTAGCTGCATTAACTCGAATGCGAAATTTATTTTGACAATAATATTATCAAATTATGGAATATTATTTTTAAAGAACGGATAAAAACCCAACAATTGAAAATTTATGATTGTAACTGACTTCGAACAAACTTATTAAAATAAACGTGAAATAATAGTCAGTCATTTTCCAACTGTGCAGTGTGCCCGTCACCGTTTACAATAAAATTGACTTCTTTTTCTAAATGTTTTTAAATTTTCCAATTAAGATTGTTCATAGTGAATTACATTTACGTTTTGCAATTGGTTGGTTTTTTATAAATCGTTTTTTTTTTTCAAATATTACATTAAATTCTTTAGTGCTAAATTGAACAATTATGCCTGGATTTTCCATTATTTTAGGACAATACTATGATAATTACTACAGAATCTAGTAATTAGATAAAAACTTAACTGATAATTGCTCTCCAAGTCTTCACTGAATCGCATTGGATTGTCAACATAAGGCAATACTACAGTGTTAACATGAAAAATACTTAGCCGTATAGTACAAAATCACTTCATAGTTTCAACTGAAGGTAGCGTTCACAAATTACAGAATACCGGTTTATAAAAAAAGATTGTCAAATAAGCAAGGTATATTGTCGAGAATTAAAACCATAAAACCACCACTCGGTATTCCGCTTAGCCAAACCCTGAGACCACTGCACTCTGTATGTCACTGTCCCAATTCCGGAGACCACCATGCTCTCGGTATGCCACTGATCCAAATCCTGAGACCACCTTGCTCTCGGTTCGGTTTTCCATTGACCCAAACCCTGAGACCACCATACACTCGGTATGCCACTGACCCAAACCCTGAGACCACCATGCAGTTGGTATGCCACTGACCCAAACCCTGAGTCCACCAAGCACTCGGTATACCGCTGACCAAAACCCAGAGACCCACATGCACTCTGTATGCCACTGTCCCAAACCCTGAAACCACCATGCACTTGGTATGCCACTAATCCAAACCCTGAAACCACCATGCACTCCGTTAGCCATTGATCCAAACCCCGAGACCACCATGCACTCGGTATGTTTCTAAAACCAAACTAAAATTGATATAAATTCATGTTAGTTTGATTTGATAGACCGATTAATTGTTTGTTTCTACTCTGCTGATTACAACAACTCTTTTTATCTCACCTGTACCGAAGGTCCATCTGAGCTTTTCGCCATCACTTGGCGACCGGCGTCCGTCGTAAACTTTTTCAATATTTTTCTTCTCGGAAACTACTAAGCCAATTTTTTTTCAAACTTGGCCACAATCATTCTTAGGGTTCCTAGTTTCAAGTTTGTACCCAGGGTGTTGATCATCGGACAATGATGGCAGCTGTTACTAAAAAATAGAACATGGGTGTCAAAGCATGTTTTTTTTATCAATATCTCAAAAATTATAATAGCTATAGAGAGAACCGTAATTTCAAAAATTGATCAGCACATTAAGGTCTGCTATAGTTGCTATTAGTGTGAAGATTTACAATGGCTTCCTGTAGGAGGTTTTGCCCCTAAATGACGATTTTTGACAAAATTTTCGGTATTTACATTATAACTTGAAAACTATGAGAGCTAGAGTGAAACTGTCAGTGGTAATAATGATCAGAATTTAAATCCTACAATTCACTTCATCGGTCTGAATTGTCAGATTACTACTTGTAAGAGATATTGCCCTTAATTTTTTTTGTTATGAAATTTTCCTTTTTTGTCCAGTAACTTAAATACTATAACATCTACATTAAAACTGTAAATAGCAATAATGATCAGCAATACAAGCCCTACAATTCACGTTAATATTTGGTCTGAAATTGTCAGATGACTCCTTATAGGAATTATAGCCCTTAAATGACAATTTTTAATGAAATTTTCCGTTTTTGTCCTATACATTAAAAACTATAACAGCTAGAGTAACTGTAAATGGCAAAAATTATCAGCAGTACAAGACTTACAGTTCTCTTAATTGTTCTGAAATTGTCAGACGACTCCTTATAGGTGTTATTATCCTTTACATGAAAATTTCTTATGAAATTTTCTGTTGTTGACCTGTAATTTAAAAATTATAACAGCTAGAGTGAAACTAAATTGCAAACATGATCAGCAATACAAGTTCTAGAATTAATTTTATTGGTCTGAAATTATCAGATGACGCCTCATAGGAGTTATTGCCCTTTCATAAAAAGTGTAACCGTAGTTTTTGTCCTGTAACTTAAATGCCATAACAGCTAGATTGAAACTGTAAATTGCACAAATGATCAGTAATGCAAGGCATACAAATTATTGTTTAGACCAAAATTAAAAGATAATTCTTTATGGGGTTATTGTCCCTTAACAACGAATTTGGACAAATAATAAATTTATGTGTAATATATTAGTCTGTAACACCTAGAGTTAAACTTTAAATTAATAAATTACCCTAAAGGACAAGGCCTACAAATCATTTAATTTTCAGAAATTGTTTAATGGCACCTTAGAGGAGTTATTGTACCTTTTTTTAAGAAAAATGTTGTTTTTGTTCAGTAACTTAACAGCTATAACAACTAGACTGAAACTGTAAATTGAAAAATTTAAATATAGTTGGTCATTTGTTTTCCAGGTGAGCGATTATAGGCTTCTCGGAGACTCTAGTTTAATGTCACGTGTACTTGATCAAGATTCTGAACAAATTTCTTTTCAGTTTGAAGTGTGCATAGACACCTACCCATCTGTAGTACCAACTGTCATCTGTACAACGCCTATATATCACCCGAATATAGACACCATAGGTAGCGATTATTCCTATAATAACGTGTGTGTTAGCTTACTTGAAGAATGGACCGAAGAAAATAGTCTAGAAGACTGTGTTCAAGCCTTGTTGTTTCTGTTTTACAATCCAAACTTGGAGGACCCACTTTGCCCTTTGATTTCTCCAGATATGGCAGAAGACGAGTTTGAAGAAAATGTGAAAATTTCGCTAGAAGGAGGTTACATAGATGGTTTTGTATATAAAACCAATTATGGATATAGCGGATATAAGAGGTCTGCTGGTATTGTCATACATGACAATGAACCAGATGTTGAAACTGAAGATCAAAGTATGGAAATAACAAGTGAAGAAAATTTCACAGAAATGTGTCATTTACAACAAGAATCAGTATCAACTAAAAATAAATGTGAACCCGTTTCAACTCTTAGCCAAAACGATTCAAGGGAGTCAAAAACAAATGAGGCAGAGCAGGAGGAAACTGACACTGAAACTCGATCTTTCAACATTGACAAAACTGAGCAACATGGAAATAAATTAAATATGCTAGCGAAATTCTTACGATCTGTCAGAACATACAGGTCAGACAAATACATAACGACATCCAACATTTATCAAGAACAGTACGTTTTTGGTTGTGACTATCTTGTTCCATACAATATCCTGTTATCCGTTTTATGTTCACATTTATTTAGTCTTGGATGTAAATGATTGTTTACTTCTAAGAACGGGTGCTTATCAGACCTGTGATACATTTGTTTTCTTATGTGCAATACACTTTATAAATTATTTATAAAATGCTATCAATATATATTCCTTTTTTATTTGCTAAGATGTTATGGTTTTGCGGTCGGTGTTTGTGCGGACCATTGTCAATAGGACATTGTTTGATCGGATCAACACATATCAATTGGTCTGAAACATTTAGTTGTAATAGACAAATAGTCAGTTAATCCAGTCAATTGATCCGAAATACAGTGACCTATTAAATAGAGGAACCAATTTGCCAGAATAAATATTAGTAATAAGTTAATGAGAGAGATGTGTCCACTACACTAGGGTGTATAAACTGCAAGGACTACAGGTGCACAGTTTTGAAAAAATTCTATACAATTCAACAAATATTCAACTACCTTTACTTTAAAAATGATATATATATTCGTCTTCTTCCCTTAACATATACAGAATCTAGAGATAGTGTAAACCCTTCAACCTTGTACTGTGTTCAATTATTACTTTATTTCTGAAACGATAGGGCCGTGACACCAGTCTCTTACCTATCTTCTTGTGGTAAAATATCAGGACTGATGAAATTTAGCAACCGGATTTTGGAAGGATGAAAAGTGATCCATAGGGCATACAAGTCAAATAATTTCCATAGTGCAAAAAAACCCCAAAAGTTTAAAATTCTCATAGAAAAGATCAAGGTTAAAAAACCTAAGGGCAACATACACACATTTTTCGCTTTCTGAAAATGTTCATATACTTTGGCTATCATATTTAGAAGTGGTAATAGATTCTGTACTTCATCGAGCAGGGACTCGTGTTTACACATTAACCATCACATTTATCACACCAAGCTTTATGTTATGTATCAATGTACCACCATTAAAAACAAGACAATATAAATTAAAAACATGATTTATTGACACTTTTTATGATAATGACAGCCCTTTGTGCAATGTCAGCTGTCCAGAAGGTGGTGAATGAGACCTCCTGATACAAAACCGACAAAGGGTGCAATGCTGTATATAACAACATTTGGCCGTGTGCAATGCCAATAACAACATGTACAGTGTACCTACCCAAGCTACTTGTTTTCAAATTTTGTAACAATGGCACCTTGACTTTGGACACAATTGCATTTTCTTAGTCCAATTACAAGTTGATAGCTGCAAACATCTTACTTACTATTTCTACATTGAGTTGAAAGAGTAATCACATGTAATTACATTTTTATAAATAAAATATAAGCTGCCAATATAAAATCGTTTCAATTTTACTTTTACTTAGAATAAATTTGGTCCTGCACTTAAATTCCATAAAAAATATAACAAACTTGAAACACAGTTCATGTACAACGGAGAATAAGATCTACAAAGAAACTTTACATAAGAAGCTATCACTTTTTAGGATTGCATTAATAGTAATTTGGTAAGAATCTGTTATTTGTAGACAAATCATATAAAGTGGTAAGGATAGTAGATTAACATGATAAACTCTATCAAAGACTTTGCAGTTACCATGAATTCCCAAAGCCTCCATCGCATAATTTTTACATCTAGATCAACATAATTGTTTTACTGACCATAATTTTATATAAAAATGTTAATTCTTTTAACCATTTGTTTCAAATTTAAAAATGACAACTTTTTACATGTCTGCCAACTGGATATTCGATATTTTTTTTTTTTTTTAGATTGGATGAAATATTTATACAAAGAACTCTCACTGTAAACAATTATGTTGGCCTTCATACAGTTAATATAGTATGAAAACGATTATTACAAAAGAAAATACATTAAACCAAAAATACAATGTCAGGATTGGTTATCTACTTTTTGGCAAATGAGATCTTCATTGCGTTTGTAGGAGTGATCTTGAAGCCTTGTAAAGCTTCTTTGGCAGCAGCCGATTGAACTTCATTTTCAAACTCAACAAATGCAATATCATGGCGACCTGGCACTAGACGAACCTCTTTGAAACCTGGAAATCTGAAAAAATACATGTTATAACTCATATTAATTACTATAAATAAATGCTATGTAAGTACTGTCTGCATTAAGGCAACAATCTAACAGAAATGCCCACACATGTTTAAATGAACATTTTTGGGCAATTTTACACCTATATTTTTAACTATCTGAAGAATGCATTAGTTTAAAAAATAATAATATGTTTTTGCATAGATTTTTTAGAAGTCAGCATGATATTATATGAGAGATAGAAAATTAATATCTTTTACAAGTGTCACTCTGCATCACTATCAAAAAGACACAAAAATTTCTATTACAAATGACTGATAATAATGCATATGGCTTTCCTAAAAATTACTAAAAAGTACCCATGCCTTCCAAAAACCAACAACTTTCACATTTCCATCTCAATTGAGTAATATTCAGTATCTAATCAAAATGCCTAAAACAAGAATGTTACCATAACTCTCGTTTCAGGCATTCTAATATTTCAATCCACCTAGTTATGGTTCAGAACATGATTCTTGTTTATAGTGAATATGAAAAACATTTTGTTCATGAAATATTATCAATACATTGAGCAATTTTTAGTTTTTTGTCCAGAAATGTAATTAGCTTAATGAATAATCTGTTTATTAGAACTATTAAGGCAGGGAAGGCACCTCCCAATTGTAGCTATGGTGGGGTACTAAAATCTCTTGTCCATATACTAAAACATAGAAAATTGATCAAAGACAGAAATGGCCAGATTTTGTTAAAAATTAACCAAGTCCGTTAACAGGAAGTAGGTGAGCGACAGACCTGAAATCGAATCCCACTTTATGGGAGGCCATGCTGATGATACATACCAAATTTCAAGAGAATGTGATTAGTAGTTGCTGAGAAAACTGTTACGAAAATATTTTCCCCGCCCGCCCAACATTCACCATACTATAACCAGGATTTTCACTCAGTGAAATCTGTCCAAAAATCATAAATTGCTTCAATGTTTGGTTACTTAATTTGCGTTTCCATGTATCTTTTAATTGACCAGCATGAATAGAAAACTAATATAGGATAGGTATGTAAGTATTGTATCTGTGTTCTAGTATGGTACTGTTGGTTTACATAAGCATAAAATTAAAATGCATGTCCACACTTGCAGATGTAAACATTTCATAAAGCTATTTACAAAGCTTCATATATTAAAAACTTACTGATTAAACAACATGGATAACATCATTTCATTGGTTTCCTCAGGCAGGTTGGTCAAAAACAAAATCTGATTGGGTGGTTGTTCTGGTATTGTGGTAGGTCCTGCAGCTGCTGCTGGTGGCTGTGCAGGGGCTGCCTGAGCTGTAAAACCGGGAAATGATTTTTAATATAAGTGCATTATCAATTAAATTATATTCATAGTAAGAACTAGATATCAGTGAAATGGTATCCATCTCTGTGGGCCCCTCTGATCTTGAGGTCAACGTCAAAGGTCACTAACCATGGTATTAGACATCGCCTTGACATTATCTACCCACATCCCAAATATCAAAACCCTACTTCAAAAGATAAAAAATATAGCCTGGACACGATTACAGGGATATACACTAACTTTTTAGCTCACCTGGACCGAAGGTCCAGGTGAGCTATTGCTATCACTTGGCGTCCGTCGTCCGTCGTCTGTCGTCCGTCGTAAACTTTTTCAAAAATCTTCTCCTCTGAAACCACTGGGCCAATTTTTTTCAAACATGGCCACAATCATCCTTAGGGTTCCTAGTTTCAAGTTTGTACCCAGGGTGTTGATCAACAGACAAATATGGCCGCTGTTACTAAAAATAGAACATGGGGGTCAACACAGGTTTTTGATCATTATCTAAAAAACTATAATAGCTATAGAGAAAACCGTTACTTCAAATTGATCAGCACATTAAGGTCTACAACAGTTGCTATTAGTGCGAAGTTGTGTATTGGCTTCTTGTAGGAGTTATTGCCCTTTTTTGACGATTTTTGACAAAATTTTTGGTATTTACAATATAACCTGAAAAATATACGAGGTAGAGTGAAACTGTAAATGGCAAAAATGATCAGCAATAAAAGCCCTACAATTCACTTGATTGGTCTGAAATTGTCAGATGACTCTTTATATGAGTTATTGCCCTTAAATGGTAATTTTTTATGAAATTTTCCGTTTTTGTCCTGTAACTTTAAAACTATAACAGCTAGAGTAAAACTGTAAATAGCAAAAATGATCAACAATACAAGCCCTACAATTCACTGTATTAGTCTGAAATTGTCAGATGACTCCTTATAGGAGTTATTGCCCTTAAATGGCAATTTTTTATGAAATTTTCCGTTTTTGTCCTGTAACTTGAAAACTATAGCAGCTAGATTGAAACTGTAAATTGCACAAATGATCAGCAATAAAGACCCTACAATTCACTTGATTGGTCTGAAATTGTCAGATGACTCCTTATATGAGTTATTGCCCTTAAATTGTAATTTTTTATGAAATTTTCCGTTTTTGTCCTGTAACTTTAAAACTATAACAGCTAGAGTAAAACTGTAAAGAGCAAAAATGATCAACAATACAAGCCCTACAATTCACTGTATTAGTCTGAAATTGTCAGATAACTCCTTATAGGAGTTATTGCCCTTAAATGGCAATTTTTTATGAAATTTTCCGTTTTTGTCCTGTAACTTGAAAACTATAGCAGCTAGATTGAAACTGTAAATTGCACAAATGATCAGCAATAAAGACCCTACAATTCACTTGATTGGTCTGAAATTGTCAGATGACTCCTTATATGAGTTATTGCCCTTAAATGGTAATTTTTTATGAAATTTTCCGTTTTTGTCCTGTAACTTTAAAACTATAACAGCTAGAGTAAAACTGTAAATAGCAAAAATGATCAACAATACAAGCCCTACAATTCACTGTATTAGTCTGAAATTGTCAGATGACTCCTTATAGGAGTTATTGCCCTTAAATGGCAATTTTTTATGAAATTTTCCGTTTTTGTCCTGTAACTTGAAAACTATAGCAGCTAGATTGAAACTGTAAATTGCACAAATGATCAGCAATAAAGACCCTACAATTCACTTGATTGGTCTGAAATTGTCAGATGACTCCTTATAGGAGTTATTGCCCTTAAATTGCAATTTTTTATGAAATTTTCCGTTTTTGTCCTGTAACTTAAAAACCATAGCAGCTAGAGTGAAATAATAAATTGCAAAAATGATCAGCAAAAAAGCCCTACAATTCATTTAATTGGTCTGAAATTGTCAGATGACTCCTTATAGGAAATGACAATTTTGTTAAGAAATTTTCCATTTTTGTCCTGTAACTTGAAAACTATAGTAGCTAGATTAAAACTGTAAATTGCACAAATGATCAGCAATAGAAGCCCTACAAATGATTGCTTAGTCCAAAAATTGCAAGATGACTCTTTATAGGAGTTATTGCCCTTTCATTATGAATTTGGACATATGAACAGTTTTTTAATTATAAATTAGTCTATAACACACCTATTAGTAGAGTAAAACTGTAAATTTCTAAAGTACCCTAAAGGACAATGCCTAAAAACCATTTAATTTTCAGACATTGTGGATGGCACCTTATAGGAGTTATTGTATTTAACAAATTTTTTGAAGAAATGTTTAGTTTTTGCACAGTAACTTAAAAGCTATAACAACTAGACTGAAACTGTTAATTTCAAAAATTTTAATATAGTTTAAGTCATTTGGATTCCAGGTGAGCGATTACAGGCTCCTGGGAGCCTCTAGTTTATCATGGTTGTCACCTAGTCTCCTAACTTCAAAAATTGGCTTATATTTTCTGATAAATTGTTTCTCTTTGTTTTCTCCCTGATGGTCTGTTGTCCGAGCATTGATATATTGGGAATATTGTACGTTTACAAACATTGTTAACAAGTATTATTACGTAACGGTAGGTAATGTTACCATTATGACAGTATGATTAATCAATGTTATAAATTAAAAAATGACCTGTGTTGATCTGTGGCATTTGAGGCATCACAGGCTGCTGTGGTGTGGGAGCGGCATTTTGTCTGAAATAAATTAATGTAAAGTTGATAAATCATTCATGAACAAAAGGTTTAAATACTAATTGTAATTACTGAAACTATTCTCCCACACAAAATCAGTAAGTAATTTATACTGCTAGACTTTCTTAGATTTGTATGAACTAAATAACCTAATGCAGCAAAGCATAGTCATTAATGTCATAGGGCTAATAAAGCTTGCAGTTACTTCGAATAATTAATATAAATTTACAAAAGATTTATATAGACATTGGGATATAAATGTCACCTGACCTGATTCAAAGTAACTGCAAGCTTTAGTCATTTTTGATACTCTGGAAATATTTTACCTGTCCCCCCTGACAGGTAAAATATTTCCAGAGTATCAAAAATGACTTAAAACAATAATATTCTAAAGGTCTAACCTAGCAGCTTGGCTTTTTTTCTTTTTCTTCACTTCTGGTTCTTCTTCCTTCTTTCTCTTTGGTCTCTCAACAAATGTTCCCTTCATTTTTGCAACAATATCAGAATCTCTCTTTGAATATTGAATTCTCTGAAATGATTATACAAATATTAAATCTTTTTTTCATACATAAACCTAAAACATGTCTTTGTTCTCTTTCATGTACCAGTGCATCTGGAATATCAATAGAACTAGTCCTGTGTCCATGTATTAAATATATTTTTATTCAAATAGTTTGTTTACAAAAAATATGTATATCTTAAGGACTGCAACAAAAAACGTCTAGAATTATAATAAGAAATTTTAGGTACAGGAGTTTATTGTGGTGTGGGTGTGGGCTGTCAATAAAACCCCTAAATTCAATTTCTTTAAGGACATTTATTATCTGGGGTAATGATTTGTCTTTTTACATCAAATTATTTATGATTATGGTTTTCCAGGATTATTTCTCTGACTTCCCATGTTCGATCCAAGTCTAAAAAGTCAGTGTTTTTAAACCACAACACATAATATTTCTTTTTCATTATTATTCACTATAAGCAATAACATCAAACAGCACAAAACTTTACTTATAATCATTGAAAAAAATGACAGATATAGCCACTACTTTTCTGTCTATTTCAGTACTTGAAGTAACACAAGGTATGAACAAAAAATGGATCAACTAAAAATAGTTGCATAGATGTAGACAAGAATATAAATAGAATTACATTTCATTTAACTCAGAAATAAATCCTCTGATTAGCACACTTCCACTTGCACAAAGCAGTTCTGAAACTAAACTGCTTCATGGGACACCATTCAAATGAAATTATTATATTATTAGTATTTTATGTAACTATTGCTTCAAGGTTTTTTTGTGAGCGCCAAACAATAAACGCTGTTAAATTCAAATTACTAATTATCTCACCTATACATTAATAATGAAATAATAAATATTACCATGGGTTTATCATAGAAAGGGAAGCCCTGCATTGATCTTAGTGCACTGTTAGCACTGTTGATATCTTTAAATATAACAAAAGCTTGTCCTCGCATCTTTAATGTCTTGAGTGCTACAATATCTAAGATCTGTCCAAACTGGGAAAATATTGCATATAGGGATTTCTTTAACTCTGAAAAAAAAAGAATAATAAATAGTTTTAAGGTTAAGGTTATCCAAAGTCTGAGAATCCTCTGCCATTCAACACTTTTTAGACTTTTTGGGAATGTGGTATTTCAGAGAGTTTTCCATAGACAAAACAGAGGATTTTGAGACACGGGTCCAAGTTGGCACATTTCACAATCTCGGTATGTTATAAAAATGTTTGTGTGTTTCACTATATATTGTTTCATTCACCGCATCCAATTAATTTCAACTATAGTTATGCCTATAATTTTTTTCATTGCAGTTGCATAAATTAATGCATGTAATGTGATTATTAAAAAAAAACAATTTACCCTAATCCACACATAAATATAATCACCCTAACTACAGCTGACAGCCTTGATGGAATACTTTATAACTAAAAGCTGCTTCATTGCCTTAAACATATATTCACAACTGTCAGTTTTTTCTGTTATGTAGTCATTTTTATCTGTCTATGAGTGAACTTACCATCTTTTTTAATTTTCTCATTTAGGTTATTTATGTATATAGTCTGGTTTGGTCTAATATCCATTATTTTTTCTGAAAAAAAAAAAAATTCAGTTTTAAAATATCAGAGAAAATGAGTAACATGTAAGTTAGGTGTAGTGTAAAGTGATACATGTATTTACCTTTATTTTGTGCATTTAATTTTTTAAACCTGAGACTTCAACATTTTACATTAGGTAAGCAAATTGGTCATGATTTTATTAATACATGTACTTCAATAAAAATCTATAGCATCCTGGTTCTGATTACTTTTATTGCATAATCTTAACATGTCAATTTAAACATTAAAACAGTAATAACATCATACTAGTATCTGCATCAAACCAAACTTGAATAAGTCTACAGCCTCGGAAAGCCTATAATTTTGACTAAGCGTAAGCCCTGACAGTTGTAATATGTCAGGTCTAACTGAGTCAGAATTTATAAGTACATGTTAAAGTCACTCCTCTTTCCAAGGCTGACAGGTGAAAATACTAGTAGTATCACCTTCTTAAAAAACTGTATAATACCTAATATAATATATTGTAAATTGTTTTTATTACACTATACTGCCTGAGTTACAAAAAGAAGTAGAAAAGAAAACCATGCCTGGTCTGTAATACAAAAGAAGTAGAAAAGAAAACCATGCCTGGTCTGTAATACAAAAGAAGTAGAAAAGAAAACCATGCCTGGTCTGTAATACAAAAGAAGTAGAAAAGAAAATCATGCCTGGTCTGTAATACAATAAATATTTAATGTAAATAGCACATTTGTTTACCATAATGGCAATAAGATGGGAAGGAGATAAAGAGACCTGTATGTACATGAAAATATTCTTTACGTTCGATTTTTTTCTACTTTTCAACTGCAAACAGTATCAAAGACCTACATGTACACGTATAGTTACATAGTTTGATTTAAATTGGTTCAGATACAGATATTGATTTTTTTTTCCTGTCACGCCAGCACTACAAATATATATCATGTTAAAATGGTTTTTCTAGTCTCCAACATGTCATAGTTGAAACTGATTGTTTGTAACCTACAGCTGATTAGATGTTTTTCACACCATATCCATACAGCATATACCCATCTTCATTGGACTATTTTTAGCAGTAAAAATTTTTGCAGTCCTTTTCACCATGTTTTTTTTTAAATTTAGTTGGCAAAATGTGGCCAGAACCATTGTTTTGATTTATTAAAAATAAACTAGATTTTTTGTACTTGTATCTACCAGAAAAACAGTTTCTGCAAACAAGGATTTGATACTAGGAATACTACTACATTGTATGAAAGAAACCTACAGAATAATGTTAATATTAATAGGGACCACAAATGAGTTGATACTTGCCTGACAAAAAAAAATCAAATTGCATTACTTTGTGATACTTATGTTATGCATTTAAGAAGCATGATTTTTGTTTGCTGTTGTTCATTTGTTAGGGCCTTTTTAATCTTTCTTATTTATACTACAATTGAACATATTTTGGAGAGGGTAACTAGTATTAGCAAATGAAAATTGATTACCGTGTATGGTTCAGCTTATGCCCCTTTTGTAGATGAAGAAGGGTATTTTTTTAAATCAACAATTTTTTTTTCTGAAATATTCAGCGTTTTGAAATATGGCGGTTTTATAATTTTTACCTTTGATTTTCCATACTAAAATTTGACCTTAATTAGAACAGAAGTGTACTTTAGGAACAATTGATTGTTGTCTATTCGAAAATCCTTTGGGTGATGTCGTCTGCAGTTAAGGCAGGAACCATTGAAGTTACGAAAGTAGATTAAGATTTGTTAACAATGCAAGGACCCTTTAGAAACAAAATGGCTTACTTATTATGTAAATTTACCATAACAAAAGTCTAGAACGATTTGTAACAAGTAAACAACAGCAGCACAATATAAAACATGAACAGGTTATTGTATCTAAATATTTTCTACTGGATTTTTGTAATAAAATGATCAAATTTGGAATAATAAAAAATGCAAGCAAAAAATGTTCCAATGGGGTTTGGAATTTAGTAATAAAAATCAGTTAAAGACATAAAACACAGTTATAGAAACAACAAATGATATAAAATATAACAATAAAAAATAAATATGTTTATTTCAAAGGAATTTAAATTAATTCTCATTGTAAGAGCAATAATTCCAGTATTGACGACATCTTACTAGGTGCTCATCATGATTTGACTTGAACCGTACTAGTAGTTCCATTTATAAAACCTCTCATTTCATGTTTATTTTCAACATTTTTATACAATATTGATATTTTATGTTTTTAGTGAAATGCAAGGTTTCATCTTTAAAACTCATTTCCCCTTGCGCAAATTCCGCAAGAAAATCGTGCGGAATGTTTAAGTTCAGTTTGATATAAAAAAAGAAGTTTGTACTGAACTTAAAACAAAAATGTCTACATTTTATAACAATTGGTCTTACCTTAGTATATCAAGGATGTTTAAAGTCATGTTTGAAGCTTAATTTGAGATATCCCTTACCTCCCATTTTAATATATTTTCTGTTTTTAACTGGGACTAGTATAACTAATGGGATTGGACACTGGCTAAGTCTTACGTGTCGCATGAGACCGGAACGAGATTAAACAAGAACGCAGAAATGACAGCATCTATAGAACAATACGATACCAATATTTCAGTTAAAATTTGTGCAATTATCTCGTGACAGTAAATATTTATTATTTTTTTATTTTAAAAGTTTTAATTTCCTCATTGTATTATCGTGACCATGTTTTATCATGTAAAAAAATACTGAATTCGGGGAAAATCTGGAGCTTTTTAACGATGGCCATTTTTGTATGTCATTTTTACGAACTTTATACTTTCCGACCATATATCATCGTAATGCAAAATTACACACTTTATTAAAAGGTATAAACCAACCAATTCCTCTTTTTTGTCGTGTTGCAGCATATATTATTTTTGTTGTGAATCCCCAGTTATTATCGGATTACGTAGTATGAAATATTAGCACGTTTTCAGGAAGACGGCGCCAATTTTTAAACAGTCCCCTTTAATAAAACCAATCCACGCCTTTATTATGAACGCAGTATTGCTTCTTCTTTCACATTCTGAAAGAATGATGTTTTAAGAATGCACAGAAATAGGTCATAATTGATAACACGATTAATACGCATACTTTTTTTACCTTTTTTCGAACACTTTTTTTCCACGAGGACATCTCCATCCTGTTACATATTTTCAGCTTCTATTTTACAAGAAACTCCTTAATTTTAAATGCAATTGATAAAAAAATTTCAGAATTGGAATAAGTATTATTTTTAACCCATTCACTTTTAATTTGACGTACACCTGTTGCAATTGTTATGTAATCACAGGTGTGGTGAACAAATGGTTGAATAAACAATGGTGTCAAAAGTTGTCTGAGGGTACACCCTGGGTAGCTAATACCTGCGTCATCATATATAGTCTAATTGCTGAAAACCTTTACATCAAATCAAATTATACACAGCGGTTTTGATTTTAATTCACTGAGACTAGTACAACAATCGAATTTTAGAATCAAAAACTTTTGTTTTTTGTTTGTTGTGTATGTTTTTTTTTCTTTCTGTTTTTGTTTTTTTTTGTTTAGTTTTTTCTTTGTTTTTTTATGTGTGTGTTGTGTTTTTTCATATTTGTTTCATTATTGATATTAAATGCAACAATGTATTGATATATACACGTAACTTGCTCGAGTCTGAAACAGATTGTATCGTACAAAAGTCGTATATACGGTCATATCAATGTCGACACTTCGCAAATTAGATATTGGCGCGACGAGGAAAAGTATACGATATCGTTAGATTCCAGTCCCGTTGATTTATAGGTTTCTGGTTTTTAACTAAACAAATTTTTCATTTGTCACAATAACGACAAATTGAATTCATTCGGCCATTAAATGCAACTTGATTCCATAATTTGATTTACAGAGTAGCCCAGTGTTATCGCACACCTAAGAAATGTTTGTAAAGTTTTTTAGTTTCAGAAAAAATATTTAATCATGAAAATTGAATGTTATTATCATATTATTTTAAAAACATACAACCCAATTTGTGAAAGTTCGTCTGCAAAGTATTTAATTTTGTCATTTTGTTCAGCATGACCTGGTTTTATGTAAACAATTGTATGTCCGGTGATATCGCGCATGTGCATAAAAAATCACTACAGGATTGAATTAAGAAAAGATTTTTACATGTAAACAATTCTAAAGTTAAACATTGATGAAACAGTTAAATTTTTACAATAAAAAAAAAATCAAACAGTCATTGATATACTAAAGATTGATTGAAGTTTTAAGATCGTGTGTTTCAGGTCAGTGTTTTTTATAATATTTAAGAAACGAATGTTTATAAAAATTACGCTGCAGAATTACGTCCGAAAATGTAATATAAGACAACAATTTGTCTATGGAAGGTTAAATTAAATATATATTAAAAAAAATACTGAAATTGACAGATAAATAACATGCGCGTAATCACCGGACGCATGATAACCGGTTCCTCGACTGTACTTTTATATTCAAAATGTCTACTCTCAGAAAAATTTCGCCTAGATATTTTAAACATGGATTCCTTAAGTTAACATAGTTTTATTTATTGAAAACAGGTATAGTCTTTGTGTTTATGTTAGTTTCATTATGTTTCACATGTTAAAAAAATATACAGAACTTCTCAAAAAATTTTGCTCCGAGATAATTCAACTGACAGATAAAACCTCACATTTCAAATAATAATGACAGATGAAAATGATAAATATACACATGAAATGGGAGGTTTTATGTTAAAGAACTAACTTGAACCATTTCTATTTCCACCGACCCTCTGTAGACTGTAGTACCCTCTCCTAATTTGAAATACTTACAAGTACGATCTATTTTTTATTATAGCTCATTTATTAAGGTCAAATGATAAATAATTAAATAAAAGACGTTTTTGTTTGTATTTTGCTATTTTTACAACACATTACTACCTAAATAGTTCCAAAATTGACCGGCTTCTCTTGACAAAGCGTGTTTCAAACGTGTTGGTGATTAATATCAAAACCAATCTCCGGTAGGAAGACAGTAAAAATTCCGGAACATTACGTTTTTCAACTTGTAATGCGATGTTAGATTACACATACAAACCCAAGCCTTTAATGATCGTTTAACAGAATATATATATATATAAACTTAAGCACAGTATATTAAAAACAAGTAAATATGCACTTGACAAAAGATAAAAGAACCTTCACGTCAAACATAAATCTAGTTGCAAATATAACGACAACATTGGACTGACTCAGTTTGAAAATGTATTTTCAATAATTACCAGTGATCAAGAAGTTCCACAGAGAAGCTGGTGCAACACATGTTTACCATAATTTGTATTTGTATTTAAATTGTGATCCTTTTAAAATATAGCTTTACCTACATATTCTTATGGTTGATAAAGATATCTTAGCTTTTTTAGCAGCTCTTCAAGTGGTGTTCTGTTGATCATTATACAAATCAAAGTTCACTTGTACTTTCCTGCACTTTTGGATAATTTTTGTTTAAAAATGCCAGGACAAAGGACAGAAAAAAGTTACTCAATATAAATGGGGAAAAAATGTAAGTCTAACAGTAAAAGGAAGCCTAACAGTTTTAAATAAAATCTTTTGTTGCTGGGGGTTTTAATGGGTGCTTGTGTTTTTTGTGTTGTGTATCTGTTTGTCTGAATCCGGATATGAAATCCTCCTTCGACCTTTTGCTCTTGTTATTCGGTCGGTTTACTTGATATTTTTCTTCGACAAATCCATAACAGCAATATATTACTTCCCAAACATTTTCAGAACAAATATTATTACATGTATTAAGATTAACGTCTAAATTTTGTTTCTTCACATTATTCAGGAGATTTACCGAGTACACATGCTGCCTCTCCCAATTAAAAACAGGACACCGTAATAAAGCTACAAAAGTTAAAAGTACATAAACCCAGTTCAACCAGCAAGCATATTTATATCAATTAATAAATTAAATTAAATTTAAATTTATGAGATAAATATTTTATGAATTGTAATTGTTTATCATCATCACGTTTGTTATTCCGGTTCCAGCATCATTGTAACTTTATAGATGCGCGTGCACACATGTTATAGAATTAACGTAGAGGCAAATTTCGGATTTAGGCGAACCAAAATTTTGGTCATTTAAATTTTCCGTACGAATAAAGTTTCTTGACAACTACCCCTCTGCACCGTACAAGAAAGACAAGACAAGAGAGCTTTATTTCGATAGGTTAAAACATTACAATGTAAGCTCTACTGAGCTTTTAAAATCGACTTCTGACAAAAGCAGATTACAACAATACATGCAGACATAAATCAAAGGTATGCGGTATTTTATGCATGCAAACATTTTGCTAATAGTTTAATATTAAAAGGAATAAGAACATAAGCAGAAACTTAAGCATAAGCAAATAGTTCCAAAAATATGACATGCACTAATTCACTTTTAAATAATAAGCTTAAATCTAAAATCCTAACTAAAGTACAACGTAGGACTTGTGTTAAACATGCATTAAGCACTAAAAACTTAAAGCAAGCATTTCATTGGCATGCATGCATTACCATTTCACGTACTTATTATAGTTTTGAGAATCCTGTCTACAAGCATTTGGTAACTCTTTCCACAGTTTTGCAGCATAAAATCTAATCGACGTTTTTCCATACCGTGTAGTTCTTACTGTTGGAATTTCTGCTGTATTATCAACGTGTCTAAACAATAAGCAGGTTTCATACAAATTAACAAATCACAAAAATGCAATTTAGTGGGAGAATAATTAGAATTTTATAATATGAATGAGTAATGAAACGTTATTGTTATAAAGGTGAATAGTTATAATCCTTTAAAAGCGTTAAGCTGCCTGTGTGCATTTTTACAAATTTCCGAGATACGTTGAATAAACTTTAGTTGGCAATCTATAATGGTACTCGTAGCAATTTTTCATATTTTTCACACTCAGTCTTATCCCATTAAAATTAAAGCAAAATATTTTTATAAGGTGTTTTCTCAATAGTCGAAGCATGAAACTTCCCCGGATTTACTTGCATTTAATTATATAAAACTCTGTTCAGCATTTCGAGACTATCACTTTAAAGTTTATTAATAGTGTAATCTATATTATTGCGGCATAAGAAAGTGTGTTATCGTATGCATCATCATACATTGGTATATATAATCAATAAAATATCACTCTCATTTTCAAAAATGTAAAAAAAACACAGGTCCTAGAATTGATCCTAGCGGAACACTATCGTGCTTGCCTTTAAAAAAATCAAAGTAATTCAATTTCCAGCATTGTTTTGACAGGTATCTGCTAAATACCTTTATAGACCATATGCCTCCAATTTAATAAGTATTAAATTATGTGGTGAGCAGTCCAACGATTTTAGCTAACCCATAAGAAAAGCTGCGACGTATTTATTATCACCGAAAGCTTTTTTCCAATCATGGATAATTTTCAACAAGGTAGTCTTTACCTTCAAACAGACATTTTATTGAATGAATATGACAATAAAAAAATAGATTACTGTTCAAAAACAAAGGATTTATTTAATACATATTTTAGTTCTACAATTGCAGGTGTGGACAGTTTAATATATGATATATCATTATAGCCTTTTAAAATATTTGTCTTCTTTTAATATTAATCAACCGTTACAAAATTGAACTGAATTGAATTGATCTCGCGTAATAGATTTCTCGAGTACGAGGCGTGGGGGGGGGGGGGGGGGTTTAGTGATATATCTGTGATGTAATTGTATATTAAATATGCCTTGTTTATTCTTTATTTTCTTGTTTATTATCTAATGTTAAACTTTGTTGAAAGGAGAAATTAAACGCCAAAAAGAAAAAGGCAGAGAAAATGTAAATTTAGATTTTGCTTTTTATAAGAAAATTAGATTTTAAACGAGGTATATATTATTAATAAAAATGTTTAAAATGCAGTAGAGGGAGAAAAGTAAATCTCTGTATAATAAAAGAAAGTCACAAATATATGGGTTTTTTTTATTAAAGATTTCAATATTTCAATGTAAAAAAAAAATTTAAAAAAACGCAAGTTATATTTCGATACTTATAGAATTTCGAGCTCAATCTTACCAAGGTCCGTAACTCCTTTATTAAACTAACAATAAATAGTAAAAGATGTTTTCTTTGTTATATATAGTTTGTTTGAATTGTGATTAACACCATTTCAGCTATATCATGGCGCCCAGTGTTTTTGGGTGGAGGAAGCCGGAGTACCCGGAGAGAACCCCCGACCTGCGGTAGGAAAACTGGCAATCCTCGTCAATTAATATTGCATTCGAGTACACCCTATCCGCAGTGAGAATCTAACCCGCAGGTATGACTATGTTCGATTATTATTAATTGTATTATTTATTCATATCATATTTGTTTGAGTGTCATTTTTGCTCAAGTATTTTATAATTTTGTTTTTACTTAGAACAACATCGTTCTTTCCCGTATTTCTACTATTACTTATGACGTCAACTTAAACTACGTTTAAGTTACTAGCGTCGTTGCTAGATTACATGCTATGTTTGCGTGGCAAAGAAAGACGGTTTCACATCAGAAGTTTTGTAGAGATAATAGTTGGTATATAATATATCAAAATATTAATATCTATGTTACTTAATTTTTATGTACATGTAATATACATTGATAAGAGACAATTTAATAATATTTTGTCAAGTTAACTTTTATTTTTTACAATTAACATAAGTATTTTCGGTAAACTGAAGTTGCCGTATTATTATTTTATACAAATGTTCAAATGTTAAAATATGCGTAAATAACAATGTTTACTTAATAACTTGTGAAATATTTAGTTTTATTTGTTTTCTATATGTAAGTTTTTTCTCTTTTTTCAGAGAATCGAATTCTTTATGATGTACACCTTGTGATTGCCGATTATATCGATTTAATAAGTTTGCTCACTTTTTCTTATGATACTTTGATGTGATAAACCTTACACCGCACTCTTCGTAGTGTTGACAGACCACGTGATCGCTATTAGACGAACTACCTCTGCCACCGAGGCCCCAAAAGATGTTTTGAAAAATGTATTTAATAATATAATTAATAGCAAAATTATTTAGTTACATTATAACAAATAAGATATATATAGTTTAGAATAAAAATTACAAATTTAATTATTTCATAACTAATTTCTTTCCGTCTTTTCAAACCCGTGCAGACAGAGACTCTTCTTGATGAGAACAGAAAATTCCTTAGGAAAGAAGTGAAAAGATCAGATCCCTTCATATCCCAAAAATCAACCTATTCCTATCGTGTCTTATAAATATAGCAACACCATTGTCCATAAAATCTTCAAATACAAACAGCATTGCAGGACCCAGACATTGAAACATACCTCAAGCAACCTGGTCTGGTGACTTAAATACGAACATTATGACTAATATTATGTTTAAACCTTGTCACACTGATGCACACAACACTAATTTATAAAAATATTAACACTATCACAACTTGTGTAACTGTTCCATTATTCTGTTAAAATTGTAATGTACTGTTCCTTAATCATACATGTCACAATTTTTTGTCATTGCTCCTTGTGGGACCTTAATTGGAATAAAAATATTGGTATTGGTATTGGTATTGGTATTGTTCCCAATCCTTCATACTCAATACTTAACAAACGAATTACTCCTATCATTACATCCAATCAATTTTCTTATTTAGAAAAATCAGTATTGTATTCTAATTTGTTACTTGATTTATTACACGACGGCATAATATATACATAGTAACAAACATAAGCTCATGTTATATGTTTGTTACAATGTATATATTATCCGACTCTAAATAAAATTTACTCTACTTTACTTTACGGCAACACAGTTATCGTCTGGAACAGGTGGTCGGAAATATTTCACATCATCACCCATTAACTGGCTTTAACTTTATTCTCGCCTCAATTTTTTGTGGATAAATTTTTAATTTTTTATATTCTCGCTTCTTGTTTCTTTGAAAATGAAACACATATTTACAAATCATTATAATAATTGTGAAACAAAAAATTAATAAACTGTTTCTGAAATTCCACTTCCGCGAGATTTTAACGAGGCCATATTTGATGTGTTGAATTTGGGGAGGAGGACCTCATTAAAATGGTAAACAATCCGAATATAACGTGTTTATGACAACTTAAATGACAGCACTATACTAAAAATAGAGCAGATACTCGAAAGTTTTCTCATGCCTTTGCTTGTGAAATTCAATGATAAATAGTTCAGACGAAAATCTTATCTGGTGGGTGGTTGATGATCGAAATGTTATGTCATGTGACAAGATGGATTTTTCCAATTTAGTTTACAAATGGGGTGTTTTAAATACGTACTTTATTAATAAAGCATATATTTATGAAGAAGTTAAGAGTTTTGGAACGATTTAAACACTGAAGACAGAAGTTTAAAAGTTGCAATTGAAGTTAATTTTCAAGGTTTCATTTCTAAATATGGAATGGTTTCTCATCTGAATCCCATTAAGTTAACACGCTACTGTTTTTGTTTTGCCGTGAGTCTTGTTTACTTCATGTCATTTTGCTCTGCCTTTTTAGTGTGCTGAAGTTGCAAGTACTATGGACCCGATACTAGTTGTGCATGGTATCTCAGTTATATCTGTATTCAGGTCATTGGCAATATCGGAGATTATTTGGGCCTTGCCATTGTGCCATATTTACACTAAAATAATATGTAGTCCAATTCAAATCATCCCTTGCACCATTAGCATGCAAACAATTCTTAAATGGCCCATTGAACTAGGTCATAAAAATTGATTGTTGGTTTAACTCCTAACATATGAAAATTTTCAAGACGACATGCAGAAATATTTGTTCTTCTAAACTCAGCAAATTAAGGTATGGAAAGGGCTTTAAATTACCACCGTTATTACCAATAGCAGAAGCGCTTTGTCATTCAAGATTGATGATGACCTTGAGACAGAAAAATAAATTTCTTCCTTGTCACACACAACCTAGTCCGTATTAAATTATCTATTTTGTTTATGTGGTCTAAAAAAAACAACCAGAAGGGTTGAACTAGACACGAACGGGTAATAGGAAACCAACAATCATTTTCACATGGTCTTATCGATACTGGCACATCCAGCAATTTAGCTCTACTGTTGACTGGTATCCACTTATAAAATCAGTCATACATTCTTTCTTTAGGAGGTGTAATTTAAAGTGTTTCTTACACACTAATAACTTTATTTAAACATAGGGTTTCAGATTTAACCATCCCAAAGGTTATATTTTTTCACAAATTAAATTAGTTCTGATACTAGAAATGTAACTGAACCGAAATGCAGAAAATGTCAGGAACATTGGAGAAGCAGTTATAAATGGCTAACCTACAACCAGGAAAAACCAAAATTTTCTGTTAACTTAAATAACACATCGATCCTGATAATGCATTGCAGTTATGGAGCTACACTACAGCCAAAACGGATTACGCCAAGTCCATGAGTCCATGACGGACACCGATTGTAGTACGCGGACATTCCCGATGGACAGAAGTTCATCATTCGCGGACACTCAGATATGATGTCCCCAATGGATCAGCGAATTCTTCCACATGTCCTCGAATGTAAACGTAATTGTTCTTGTCATTTAAACCATTCAGTTATGTATAAATTCTTTCCAGATCGTCGGTAAAAACATGCTCAAGAAGGGTACTTTATTAATTATTTTACATAATAAATATTTTCATATTAATTGATAAAAAAGGGGTAACAAAAAACGGATATAGTAAACTTAACTTTTATACAATAAAGGTGTGTTTAAACTCTTATAATATAAACAGTAGGTGTTATTTAAATGCTAACATAAAACACCTTTATTTATGGTGCCCCCAGGAATTAGGATACCTGTCCTCCACCGGATGCAAAATAGAATGGTCCATTGATCAAGGAACACCTGCGATTTCATTGTAGGGTCAAATAATATACGTGTGTATAAATGTGCGAAAAGAGTTGAAAGGTATGAATTACGGTAAATTTCATACTTATAATAAAAAATATCCCGCTGGCTTCCTGATCAGGTGATTAGTTTTAATTGCTGAAGGTAACCAACACGTGGATTTCCATGTAATTATAATACTATGCCGACCGGAAAGTTTTATTGTATTAAACGCATTGGAGCAATATTTTATCACATACGTTTAAAACCTTTGGCATCCACAGGTTTAGTGTAATAATAAAAACATATATTTACTTTTTAAGTTTTTCCTTTTTAAGGAATTTTGTATAATTAGTTGCAACCTTGAATTTTGATGTCATCAGCCGGAGACACGTGTCACTAATAGTTTTTGCTCCTCCCATTCAGTAATTCCCGCCTCACCTATTAGAATCAGAAATTTTATTGGAACCTGTTGATATTTTAGTTGTATGTGTATTAGTTTTGGCACACATATCTGTCAACTAATCTCATCGGGTCTTCAAAGAGACCAATAATTGACACATGATTTCTCACTCCGTGCATGTCTGATTCTTATGGAATTTGCACAACAATAGAATCTGTTAAATGAACAATTATGTAAAATGAACATAAAATTGAGACGTCCGAGTAACAAGGTTTAAAAAATGTTACTGCCTTTCTGCAACAAATACTTTCATTACGAATTTCTGCAGTTACAACATATGCCTGGTACAAGTGACGTGTTTATCTCTGCAATACCGCAAAGTCCATGCTGTGTTAGCACTACCTCAAAATTTCCATTAGCCAATGTGGCTAATACATCCAAATTTTACTTAGCCACATTTGAAATTTGTTAGCCACAACATTTCAGCAAAATTTGTGTGTGCAAAATATGTAAGCTGTAAATTTAAATGACTTGTATAGAAAAGGGGGAATATGTGATGAGCAACACTAAAATTTGGGATTAATTCCATTCATAGGTCACAACCAGGTCTTTTACAACTGTTCTTCATTTGAAGAATTTAGATTTAGTGCTGAGGTTCAACTTTTAAATGAAAACATTTAACCAGATGATAATAGAGTAACCGTAAGAACGAAAGCATTGAAAGCTGGCGTTTCGCCATGCTTGACAAAATTAAACTGGAATTAAGATCAATTACTGCAATGGGAACCAGTTCGGTATTGAGTAAAATCGAAAACAAATTCGGACAAGGGTAATGTTTTTACGGAATAGACAATTACGCATTGAAATTTCCCGGATATATATCGTTACCGCTCTGAACTTTATCTCAAAGATTTATTTTAGATTTCGACAGTCAACATTTTACTTTCGCTTTCACTTCGCCAACGTGGCGAACGAGAATGAATAACACCTCGCCACATTAAAGTTTAATTCTCATTGGCGACTGTGGCGACCTATTAGCGCTAACACAGCCATGAATAGACGATTGTGCAGTCATTTTGGCCACGAACGTTTGCGGACAATTATCATTAAACGAATTGATTGCCGCGTCGCGTTCGGTCGTGTTTGTTCGCGGACTTTGTGGAATCCATCTTGGCCGCAGTGTAGCAAGTTCTGTTTGTTTTCATGAAGGTACTAGTACAATAGTACCCCTCTTATAAGACCACCCCATCTGAGTCATGAAAGTGGTCCTATAATGGGGTTGGTCTTTCTTGAGGGGATACAATTTATTCAGGTTTATAGAGCTTGGTCGGTTGATTAGCAGCAAGAACTGTGAAGTGATCAAGAATCACACAAAATAAATATTTGTATTTTAGAATTCAGTATAAATAAAAGTAAAAAGAATTCATGCAGTTTTTATCTCTTAAAAATGTGTAATGATAATATAACGATTCCAAGTCTTCTTAACAGTGCATGTTTCTGTTCGTGAGGGGAATTTACGTTGTTGTGTCAAAAAAACGTGGTCGCTGGTCGTGTTTGAGGGGTGGTCGTTCACGAGAGGTGATTTTACGTTAAAAACACTTAATGAATCAGGGTTTTGGCAGGATAAAGGGGGTGTTCACTGGCGAAGTGATCGTATAAGAGGGGGACTACTGTAGTGGCAAAATTCTGTACTTAATCCCATTTTATATCCAGCCAGTGATTTTGTTGCCATTTTTAAAAACAGCCCCCTCCTTTCAACTGGGGAAAATTTATTGATGTTTTTCTTGAAATTGGGAAAAAAGTAACGGTTTTACACTTATAAAAAAAAAGAAAACAACAGTAAGCTGTCAATAAAATAACTAAATTGATCTTTTGTTAGATATATTTATTTGACTTATGTCAGATGTTCATCCGATGACAGCAGAAACTTCCATTTTGTTTGATTTTATATTATCAAGATGCTTGGAATTACATGGATTAAATTATTAAGGATAAAGTATCAATTAAAAAACAGAAAAAATACATTACAACCTCCAATGGAATCCATGAAAAATATAGACCATGATCGCCTGTTCTTATGGTTTTCTATTTGGATTTTTGTCATAAATTGGGAAAAATTTAGACAAAATTTGGGAAATTTGCTCCAGGGGAAACAGCCGAAATTCGGAGCTAAGGGGTCATCTATAATTGTCAACATTTTTCATGAGTTTGCAAAGAGCACTAAAGGGGGGAGGGGTTTCAATTTCAACATTTTTTGGGTACGTTCTTAACTTCCGGTAATGTGAATGTGCAGGCTTGCAAAAAATGTTGACATACTCTTTTGGAGGGAGGGAGGGGGTTTTCAAAAAGAGTGCTCTTTGCAAACTTGTGAAAAATGTTGACAATTATGGATGACCCCTAAATTCAAGCTAACAAAATCACTGCCAGCCAAACAGTGTGGTGGGGTATGTAGATATGGCATGAAATGCACACCAAACTAAAGTGGTCTTGTTTTTAACTTCAATAGAGCCTTAATATGGTTACATTTGCTTCAGTGTCTGTCTGTCCATGCCTCGGTGGTTTCCAGTTGATAACTTTAAAACGCATCAGCTGATTTTGTTTAAACTTTGCAAAGCTGTTTAGTACTAAAAAATTGAAGATAAAATTCTATTTTCAGCACAATCTCATTTGAAATTATTTTTATAGGTCCAAGGTAAAGGGTAAAAATTGTCTTCTGTGAAGGACAGTTTTTGTGTTCAGCTGTTCCTATAGGCTGATTTTTAATTCAGAAAAATGTGTTTACATGTATGAATATTAAAAACAATGCTACATGCTAAGTTTAACTTTAATATTCTGCCATCAACAAAAGATAAAGGTAACACTGTTCTATTATTCTAATATGACGTCGTAGAAATATAGGATCTTACATTGGTACATGTATGAGTGGATAATCAGATTTCTCCAATCGAGTTAAATTTCCATAATTTAACTATCGAGATTGGAGAAATCTGATAATCCAAGAGTACTAATGTAAGATTCTGTTTCTCTACTTTTAAAAAGTAGTAAATTTGCGAAACGAAGTACAAATTCTCCCAACCCCAATTTTTCGTTCATGACTTGAATACGCAGTAAATGGAAGGTGTTTTGTTTATGACGTCATGAGTTCTTATTGTGACGTTATTATTTTTAACCAATCAACTGCTGAGAACAACAAATTCACTAGTGACGAGAAATATTTTTTCCACACCGGTCAAGCGGCTCGTTGAAATATTACATCAAAATTAGAGAACCCATCACTATAGCTTGGTATAAAATATTGACAAATGTAAGGTCTGTTCATGTTCTAATTAGCATAGCATTAGCTCGCAATAATGTATTTCTTAATTCTAATATGAAGTCCTTCAAATGCTTTGAGAACACATTAGGGTTCTAATAATCATGATCACCTTATGACGTCACAAATATAATTCCTACGTCATATATGCTCAACTGAAAATTTCAAACTTGAACAATGCAATTTTGTTAAGATTTCTCAATACTGTTCTGCTTAAAAGGTATGTATATTCAATAAATATATATGTTTATGTCAATATTATTTGCTTTAACATACGGTTTTAGGAGATATCTTATTAGTTTCAAAAAACAATATTTACCATTGAAAGCGTCCTCTCAGAGCTGCTTCGAAATTTTGAAACATTAGTTCTATTGTAGTAAACCCAGGCCAAATTTTAATGCCGTTATAATCCATTTTAGTTTAGTTTTGTGATTTGTCGGAATAATGACAGAGTTCAGTCCTATTGCTCGTAATGTAGCAAATAAAAAATTCTAACTTCAGTCTGTTTATACAAAATTAAAACATACATGTAATATTCATCTTCTTTACATTATTAATGCTTTGCGAAGCTAACTGGAAACGATCTTAATTGAAGAAATTTCTTTTTTCGTCGTTGAATATGCACGTGGAAATGCTATGTTGATCATTTTTCTGTATATGGATAATGTGACTTTTTTTTAACGTGCTAATTTGCATACTATAACAACCATTGCTTAGTAAGAATCCAGTATTTTACATATGTATTACCCAAGATGCAACATGCCATTCAGTTTCAGGTTTCTCAATGTTTTTCATGTAGTAAACGTAATTAAAAATGGACACAAATGTCAATTAATACACAACGCACAGCGGGTTATTAAAAACGGCAATAACTAAAATCACGTATCAATAATGATCTTTTTTAGCTCACCTGACCCAAAGGGTCATGTGAGCTATTGTTATCACTTTGCGTCCGTCGGCGTCGTCGTCGTCGTCGGCGTCGTCGTCGTCGTCGTCGTCGTCGGCGTCTGTAAACTTTTTACATTTTAATCTTCTTCTCTGAAACCACTTGGCCAATTGAAACCAAACTTGGCCATAATGTTCATTGGATGGACCTTTACAAAGTTTGTGTTTTTTATTTTGATTGGTAAACCAATATGGCCGCCACCTCAAGACTTAGTTTAACATAGGACCCTATGGGAAAAAAGTTAAAAAGAGCTTCTTCTCTGAAACCGTTTAACCAATCAAAACAAAACTTACTAGCAATATTGTTTAGATGGTCCTCTATAAAGTTTGTGTTTTAGATGGGAATTGGAAATTCAAAATGGCCGCCACTGCAGGACTTAGTTTAACATAGAACCCTATGGGAAAAAGTTTTAAAAGGCTTCTTCTCTGAAACCGGTTAATCAATGGAAACAAAAACTTACTAGCAATATTGTTTGGATGGTCCTCTATAAAGTTTGTGTTTTTTATGGCAATTGGAAATTCAAAATGGCTGCCACCGCAGGACTTAATTTAACATAGGACCCTATGGGAAAAAGTTTGAAAGGCTTCTTTTCTGAAACCGGCCAACCAATGGAAACAAAACTTACTAGCAATATTGTTTGGATGGTCCTCTATAAAGTTAGTGTTTTTTATCCCAATCTGATATTCAAAATGGCCGCCACCGCAGGACTTAGTTTAACATTGGACCCTATGGGAAAAAGGTTAAAAAGGGCTTCTTCTCTGAAACCGGTTAACCAATCAAAACAAAACTTACTAGCAATATTGTTTGGATGGTCCTTTATAAAGTTTATGATTTGTATGCCAACTGGAAATTCAAAATGGCCGCTACCGCAGGACTTAGTTTAACATAGGACCCTATGGGAAAAAGTTTTAAAAGGCTTCTTCTCTGAAACCGGTTAATCAATGGAAACAAAAACTTACTAGCAATATTGTTTGGATGGTCCTCTATAAAGTTTATGTTTTTTATGGCAATTGGAAATTCAAAATGGCCGCTACCGCTGGACTTAGTTTAACATACGACCCTATGGGAAAAAGTTTGAAAGGCTTCTTTTCTGAAACCGGCCAACCAATGGAAACAAAACTTACTAGCAATATTGTTTAAATGGTCCTCTATAAAGTTAATGTTTTTTATCCCAATCTGATATTCAAAATGGCCGCCACCGCATGACTTAGTTTAACATTGGACCCTATGGGAAAAAGGTTAAAAAGGGCTTCTTCTCTGAAACCGGTTAACCAATCAAAACAAAACTTACTAGCAATATTGTTTGGATGGTCCTTTATAAAGTTTATGATTTTTATGCCAACTGGAAATTCAAAATGGCCGCTACCGCAGGACTTAGTTTAACATAGGACCCTATGGGAAAAAGTTTTAACAGGCTTCTTCTCTGAAACCGGTTAATCAATGGAAACAAAAACTTACTAGCAATATTGTTTGGATGGTCCTCTATAAAGTTTATGTTTTTTATGGCAATTGGAAATTCAAAATGGCCGCTACCGCAGGACTTAGTTTAACATACGACCCTATGGGAAAAAGTTTGAAAGGCTTCTTTTCTGAAACCGGCCAACCAATGGAAACAAAACTTACTAGCAATATTGTTTGGATGGTCCTCTATAAAGTTAATGTTTTTTATCCCAATCTGATATTCAAAATGGCCGCCACCGCAGGACTTAGTTTAACATTGGACCCTATAGGAAAAAGGTTTAAAAGGGCTTCTTCTCTGAAACCGGTTAACCAATCAAAACAAAACTTACTAGCAATATTGTTTGGATGGTCCTTTATAAAGTTTATGTTTTTTATGCCAACTGGAAATTCAAAATGGCCACTACCGCAGGACTTAGTTTAACATAGGACCCTATGGGAAAAAGTTTTAAAAGGCTTCTTCTCTGAAACCGGTTAATCAATGGAAACAAAAACTTACTAGCAATATTGTTTGGATGGTCCTTTATAAAGTTTATGTTTTTTATTGCAATTGGAAATTCAAAATGGCCACCTCCCCGCAGGACTTAGTTTAACATAGGACCCTATGGGCAAATAAAAAAAATCTTCTCTATACAACTGGTTAACCAATGAAACAATGCTTTCTAGTAATATTGTTTGGATGGTCCTATTTAAAGTTTATTGAAAATTACAGGACTTACTTTAACATCAGGGAAATGCCATCTTCATTGCCTATAAAATCAGGTGAGCGATACAGGCTCTTAAGAGCCTCTGGTTAAACACGAAACTGATAAAAAATGGTGACACTGTCGAAAGATATCAAGATCGACCACGTGGGATTGTATATGCAACTTCTTTTGGACATCACACTGAAAGTGCCGGGAGTGAGTCACTCCTGCTCTGCTACATTACCAGTAATGGGACTAAATTCGCACCCTAGCCACACAAAAAAAATAAGTGAGGGTCGTTCTATAGTAACCCATGATATAAGTACATGTATCATTGTTCTATTAATAGTAAACCATGCTATACATGTAGGTAACACTGTTCTACTGTAGTAAACCATTATATAGGTAACACACTGTTCTATTAATAGGCCTGTAAGGAACATATTGGAATCAACCATGGGTCATCAATATTGGTAGTATATTAACACGTGATTTTTAAAGAAAATTACTTCCAATTTTTTTTAGAGTTTCTTTGGATTCGGCCAGAGTGCCGAAGTTGATATTGTTTTGGATGGACAAGAGACTAGGAAAACTGCAGAAATTAAAACAGAAGATGGAAAGAAAGAAAGACATTACCTGTATTATGATGGGGAGACAGTTTCAGGAAAGGTATTGAATATAACAACATTAAAGTATCACTTTATGTTTGCTAAAACTTCATGTGTAAGACATTTCTGTCTTAATTTTTAGATAGAAACTGGCTGAAAATCCGATGTTTTCTACAAACATTTCATTATTTTGGGCTTAAAGTATGTAAACATAAGTTAAAAGGTAAATCTTTAATTAGTAACAGTGCAATATAACGTTTCTGAAATTTTTAGATCTCCATAAATACTCTGTTGTCACCTGCTTTACTGCATTTATTGAAGTAACAAACAATATTTTTATTTAATAAAAATGACTGTGCAATTCCGATATTGACTTCTTTTTCTTTCCAGACCGCAAACCATATTAGTGCACCGTGTTGGGAAAAATGCCACGTTCCTCGCACGTTAAAGAACGCTGCTGTAGTATTCGCTATGAGTAGGGATTTCGATCCCGCTACAGGAGGCTAAATTGCCCGACCCTATCCATCCTTCCATTTGCCAGTGGCAATCTAAAATCCGTTACCCCTATTTTTCCTCGTGTCCCATCCCATTTTCATTCATCATCATTTCATGTTCATTTTATCATCCATTTCATGTTCATCACCTGAATATAGCTGAAATATTGCTGCTCGGGCGTTATACACCATTAATCAATCAATCAATCTTTTTCTTTCCAGGTGAATGTAAATTTGAAAAAATCAGGAAGTAAAATGGAACATCAAGGAATAAAAATAGAATTTATAGGACAGATAGGTTTGTTACTAAGAAATAGAAAACGAAATCATTGGAATTTTATGCATAAGATATAAATGCAGATCTAATCAGATGAAATGGTGAAACCAAGGATCTTAAAACTGATTATTTTTTTATAATGTTTAACAGGACGTGTTCAGTGTAGCTCATTAATCTAGATTTTTCCTCTACAGGTTTTAAAGTTGTAAAGATTTTTGGTTAACTATGGTGTGGCTGAGGCACATTTCTTGTTAGGGCCAAGCCAGTTTGTGGTGGAGCCCTATAGTGATCAGTCTGTCCGTCCATCCAAAACTACTATGTTCGTGCTGTAACTTTTTTTTTTCTTTTTATGTAGGCTTTTGATATTTGGTATGTGATGGATAATATCAAGGCGATGTGTCACATACCATGAATGATGACTTTTGACCTTGAACTATGACCTCAAGGTCACATTATTTCTTTCTGACTGACAAATTCATGTCCGTTCTGTAACTTTTAAATTTTTTCGGACAGGCTTTTGATATTTGGTATTTGGGTAGATAATATCAATTCGATGTGTTGCATACCATGGTTGATTACCTTTGACCTGAATGTTGGCAGGGCCCACAGAGATAATAGGTTCTTTCGTACGTTTTTGGGAAAGACCGGTTGATCTTTCAGAAGTGATAGAAATTTTATGTCTTTTCGCAAGTGGAGCGCAGCGGAACGAGCCAAAAGATATAAAAATTTCTATCACGAAAAAGCGCATGAAAGTACATATTTCTTCCGTAAACCAACAACTTTCACTTCGCTATATCCTATAGACTCTCCATTGTTTTAGACTCTATTGTCTCTGACGTCCAATCAGAACGCCGGAAACAAGAACGTCACACAAGAACGTTGTTATTCTTCCTTAACAACTTTCTTGTTTCAGGCATCTTGATTGGATGAGGCAGCAAGTACATATGTGTGGGCGTGAGCTCATCTGCACTGGGTCATCTGCACCAGAAATTGGCCATTTACGGAAGAAGGATAGCATCTCACTGATATCTAGTTTTTTCTTTTGGAGGTCTTATTTAATGGAAATCCAATTAGTCAGTTGAAATTCACATATGCTGAACCATTTCGTTTTGTATATTTAAGTGGGCCCACAGAGATGGATAGCATCTCACTGATATCTAGTTTTTTTCTTGTGGAGGTCTTATTTAATGGAAATCCAATTAGTTAGTTGAAATTCACATATGCTGTACCATTTCGTGTAGTATATTTAAGTTGTGTTTTATTTAGCCTTATTAATTTGATTTCAGAAATGTATTACGACAGAGGAAATCATCATGAATTTACATCATTAGTCAAAGAATTGGCCCGACCAGGGGAATTAACCAGCAATGCAAGCTATAGCTTTGAATTTTTACAAGTTGAAAAACCATATGAATCTTACACAGGTGCCAATGTCAGGTTACGGTTAGTTAATATTCATATTACATCATATCCAACTTATAGTACGTTTCAACCAAACCTTGAATAAATCTAAACCCTGTGTAAACAGAAGCCTGAAGAAATCTTAACCCATTGTAAACCGAAGCCTGAAGAAATCTGAACCCTGTGTAAACAGAAGCCTGAATAAATCTGAACACAGTGTAATCTGAACCCTGAAAATATCTGAACACAGTGTAATCTGAACCCTGAATAAATCTTAACCCAGTGTAAACCAAACCCTGAATAAATCTGAACACAGTGTAATCTGAACCCTGAAAAAATCTGAACACAGTGTAATCCAAACCCTGAATAAATCTTAACCCAATGTAAACCAAACCCTGAATAAATCTGAACACAGTGTAATCTGAACCCTGAAAAAATCTGAACACAGTGTAATCTGAACCCTGAATAAATCTTAACCCAGTGTAAACCAAACCCTGAAAAAATCTGAACACAGTGTAATCCGAACCCTGAATAAATCTTAACCCAGTGTAAACCAAACCCTGAAAAAATCTGAACACAGTGTAATCTGAACCCTGAAAAAATCTTAACCCAGTGTAAACCAAACCCTGAATAAATCTGAACACAGTGTAATCTGAACCCTGAACAAATCTGAACACAGTGTAATCTGAACCCTGAATAAATCTTAACCCAGTGTAAACCAAACCCTAAAAAAATCTGAACACAGTGTAATCCGAACCCTGAATAAATCTTAACTAAGTGTAAACCAAACCCTGAAAAAATCTGAACACAGTGTAATCTGAACCCTGAATAAATCTGAACACAGTGTAATCCGAACCCTGAATAAATCTTAACCCAATGTAAACCAAACCCTGAATAAATCTGAACACAGAGTAATCTGAACCCTGAATAAATCTGAACACAGTGTAATCTGAACCCTGAAAAAATCTGAACACAGTGTAATCTGAACCCTGAATAAATCTTAACCCAGTGTAAACCAAACCCTGAAAAAATCTGAACACAGTGTAATCTGAACCCTGAATAAATCTTAACCCAGTGTAAACCAAACCCTGAAAAAATCTGAACACAGTGTAATCTGAACCCTGAATAAATCTGAACACAGTGTAATCCGAACCCTGAATAAATCTTAACCCAGTGTAAACCAAACCCTGAAAAAATCTGAACACAGTGTAATCCAAACCCTGAATAAATCTGAACACAGTGTAATCCGAACCCTGAAAAAATCTGAACACAGTGTAATCTGAACCCTGAATAAATCTGAACACAGTGTAATCCGAACCATGAATAAATCTGAACACAGTGTAATCTGAACCCTGAATAAATCTTAACCCAATGTAAACCAAACCCTGAAAAAATCTGAACACAGTGTAATCTGAACCCTGAATAAATCTGAACACAGTGTAATCCGAACCCTGAAAAAATCTGAACACAGTGTAATCTGAACCCTGAATAAATCTGAACACAGTGTAATCTGAACCCTGAATAAATCTGAACACAGTGTAATCCGAACCCTGAATAAATCTTAACCCAGTGTAAACCAAACCCTGAAAAAAATCTGAACACAGTGTAATCCGAACCCTGAATAAATCTTAACCCAGTGTAAACCAAACCCTGAAAAAATCTGAACACAGTGTAATCTGAACCCTGAATAAATCTTAACCCAATGTAAACCAAACCCTGAAAAAATCTGAACACAGTGTAATCTGAACCCTGAAAAAATCTGAACACAGTGTAATCTGAACCCTGAATAAATCTTAACCCAGTGTAAACAAAACCCTGAAAAAATCTGAACACAGTGTAATCCGAACCCTGAATAAATCTTAACCCAGTGTAAACCAAACCCTGAAAAAATCTGAACACAGTGTAATCTGAACCCTGAATAAATCTGAACACAGTGTAATCCGAACCCTGAATAAATCTTAACCCAATGTAAACCAAACTCTAAAGAAATCTGAAACCAGTGTATACCGCATATTAAAATCTGTTTAAAAAAACCAGAACTGGTGTAAATCCATTACTGATTTATTCTCAAATTTGATCTACATGTACATAGGGATTTAAATTTTGGCAGGTTTCCTTTTGTTAAATCTCACGTGAACATAACCTATAAATATCCGTGTTTGATGGGCTATTGCTTTTACTAGTAGCGAGCATTGCAGATGCGAGCTATACGATTACATGCATGTGTGTAAAAAAAGTCACGTGATCCATATGAACAAATCCATTTCAGATGGCAGCTGAGCAATCCGAAGAAAATATTGTAGACGAACGAAAAAATATATAATTTAAAAGTAGACAAAAATAATTTTGACATCGATAAAATTAAAGAGTTTATTTTTTGAATTACTATAAAAATGACAGACAAATTTTGTTAAATCTGAAACGCTGTATTTGAAATTGAGTTTTGTGACGTCACCAACACATTAGATACGACGTCATGTCATCAATGGAATGTAGAGTCAATGTTAGGGGGCTCTGAAGTAAGGACATGAACATTGTGCGATGCTCGCATTAAGGCTGCGCCTACATTCATATTATCAAATTTGTGTTAATTATAAAGTTATATTAGTTAGCAATTGTCCTTGTTAAATTGAGTCCACATAAACAAGTCCATACAAAAACATAAACAAGTCCATACAAAAACATAAACAAGTCCATACAAAAACATAAACAAGTCCATACAAAAACATAAACAAGTCCATACAAAAACATAAACAAGTCCATACAAAAACATAAACAAGTCCATACAAAAACATAAACAAGTCCATACAAAAACATAAACAAGTCCATACAAAAACATAAACAAGTCCATGCAAAAACATAAACAAGTCCATACAAAAACATAAACAAGTCCATACAAAAACATAAACAAGTCCATACAAACACATAAACAAGTCCATACAAAAACATAAACAAGTCCATACAAACACATTAACAAGTCCATACAAAAACATAAACAAGTCCATACAAACACATAAACAAGTCCATACAAAAACATAAACAAGTCCATACAAAAACATAAACAAGTCCATACAAAAACATAAACAAGTCCATACAAACACATAAACAAGTCCATACAAAAACATAAACAAGTCCATACAAAAACATAAACAAGTCCATACAAACACATAAACAAGTCCATACAAAAACATAAACAAGTCCATACAAAAACATAAACAAGTCCATGCAAAAACATAAACAAGTCCATGCAAAAACATAAACAAGTCCATACAAAAACATAAACAAGTCCATACAAAAACATAAACAAGTCCATACAAAAACATAAACAAGTCCATACAAAAACATAAACAAGTCCATACAAAAACATAAACAAGTCCATACAAAAACATAAACAAGTCCATACAAACACATAAACAAGTCCATACAAAAACATAAACAAGTCCATACAAAAACATAAACAAGTCCATACAAAAACATAAACAAGTCCATACAAAAACATAAACAAGTCCATACAAAAACATAAACAAGTCCATGCAAAAACAAACAAGTCCATACAAAAACATAAACAAGTCCATACAAAAACATAAACAAGTCCATACAAACACATAAACAAGTCCATACAAAAACAAAAACAAGTCCATACAAACACATTAACAAGTCCATACAAAAACATAAACAAGTCCATACAAACACATAAACAAGTCCATACAAAAACATAAACAAGTCCATACAAAAACATAAACAAGTCCATACAAAAACATAAACAAGTCCATACAAACACATAAACAAGTCCATACAAAAACATAAACAAGTCCATGCAAAAACATAAACAAGTCCATACAAACACATAAACAAGTCCATACAAAAACATAAACAAGTCCATACAAACACATAAACAAGTCCATACAAAAACATAAACAAGTCCATACAAAAACATAAACAAGTCCATACAAACACATAAACAAGTCCATACAAAAACATAAACAAGTCCATACAAAAACATAAACAAGTCCATACAAAAACAAAAACAAGTCCATACAAAAAGAACCACTTTTAAGGTAATTAAATAAAATGTTGACAATCACTTTTACTTCTGCATATTTTCTTACCATTTCACGACTAGGACAATATTTTGATATTAATGACATTTCATTTCAGGTATTTTTTACGTGTTACTGTAGTGAAAAGAATAAGTGATACAGTTAAAGAGCAAGACATTATTGTTCACACATTATCACATTATCCTGAATTAAATAACAGCATAAAAATGGAAGTTGGTATTGAAGATTGTTTACATATAGAGTTTGAATACAACAAATCAAAGTAAGTATTTGTAAAAATGAAATTATTTCAAGATCCTTATGTCTTGTCAAGTAACACGTTTGATTATTCATTAAAGATGATGTATGTCATTGCCAGTAAATCCTAATATGATAAGTAAACTATACAAGTAATTACCCAAGTGTCTTTGTGTTCAAACCTGACATGGGACAATTGTGTCAGAATCCAACCTTAATCTATAAGGAGTTCCTGGTTTTCTGCCGGAGTGTGGTAGTTCTCAAAGGGTTTTCTGCCAGTCCCTAAAAAATTTGATGTTATTATATAGCTAAAAAATGACTGAAATCCATGTCAGAAAATTTACGAACATGTTGGTCATTCATATGTAAACGATACCTGTAGAATGTTGAAATTTATATATTTATATACACAAAATGTATTGGACAAGGAATAACATGGTTAGAAATAATTGGTTACATTTTTCTCCATTTTTATGTACAGAACATGACATATAAAGAACTTTTTATAAGCCTCAAAAGTGTGAAGATTTCTTGTATTTGTTAAATACAATTCAATTGGATGTTATTTGTGGAACTGTTTGACAAATTATAGAAGCCATTATTTTTATTCTTTCCTGCTCCCATGAAGATATCATCTTAAGGATGTAATTGTTGGAAAAATTTATTTTCTGTTGGTCCGTATAAAAATAAGATACATGGAACTTGCTATTGTTCGTCGAGAAACTACTGGTGCAGGTAGAATGGAATTTCTTTCCATGACAGATGACATTCACACAGGATGTGTATTGTTTTAAAGCAATACACAATACTATCTAATAAATCTCGGGAACTCTTCTGTTTAATTGTTGTTATTTTTGCCTCTGACATTACATTAATTAGTAGCATCAGGATCTATTTACTCTAAACCAGCATAATAATTACCTTGTGTTGTGCTCAATATTTTAATGATTGTCAGGTTTTTTGCTTATATTTTTGTCACTGTTAACCGTAATTTAATGTAAATATTTGAGAAAGTATCCATTACAACATATCTGAAACTTAGGGCAAAAATAATTCATTAGATTAATTCGTGTTAACCCCTGTTGCTACGGTTGATGTTGTCAGATATGCTGTGCAGCCTCGGTTAAATCAGTGAGTCAAAAAAAAGATCTATAGATTGGACGGTCATTGCCATGCATTAGTTAATTTTAAATTCAAAAGTACAGTTTTTTTTTTCAATCTTGTGTGAATGTTATCTTCATGTACTTGTACATTATACATTTATTAATCTTAATACATGTATATGAGAAGCTTTTTTGATATTCAAAATTTGGAATTCAAGTTTACAAAATTAAAGTATAAACATTTGTATGATTTATAGATGCAGTAATTTTGAAATCCAAATTTGAATAAATTTCATGTCTATGTTGTGGTTTTTTTTTAATTTCAGTTTTTAGACAATTAATTTTTTTAGTTAATAGGATATACATGAATGTTGTTTTTAAAATATACAAACACATTTTATTTTTTCAACAAATAAATATTTCATGGGTTTCAATATTATGTATGCAAGTTGAATATGTTGGATATAGTGTTTTGTTGTAATCAGTGTCACTGTTTGTTAATTAAAAATTTTATTTTTCTAAAGAATTAAGAAGTAAAACTTGTTCTCATGCAGGATATCTCCAACTATTTGAATTTCAGCTGTCAAGCTGTCTTTTTCAGGTCAAAAATAAGCTAAAAATATTTGAATGTTATCAAATTAAATCCGTTAAAATGTCTAACAGCAGAACGCATTGTAAGTTAGCTATGTTATTTATCTATAACAATCCTAATGTTCCATTTACAATATTGAAGCACCATTGTTTATATCTTATTTGTTGTGTGCTTCTGGGTGTAAATTTGTGTTGTGTTCATCACAGAGGCAGGTGTCCATAAAGCTACGTAAATGTAACAATTATAGCAAAAATGAAACCACTTCAACATAAAATATCACAGCCCTAAAATTCATTAACCAGTAACCAGAGTTAACTCTTACAGAATTCAGGCTGACAAAATTGCAAGAAAATGTGGGCTATGTCACTGTGTAGCATGCAATACACTGTACATAAATGCATATTGTATGCAGTATATTACAGTAATATTTTTTAGATATGGGTTTAACCTTCCTAAATAGACATGCCTTTTGAAAAAAAATGTAGTTTAGGTTTTTCCAAATAAGTCATCTGTCAGCGATACATTTCTGACTGTTGATATGAACACAACAAAGTTTGACCAGATTTTTGTGTTAAGTTTAACCAGATTTGTGTTATTTTGTGTTAAGTTTGACCATATTTCTGTATTTTGTGTTAAGTTACCTTTTATTTCTTTAGGTATCATTTAAAAGATGTAATAGTTGGAAAGATATACTTCTTACTTGTTCGCATTAAAATTAAACACATGGAGTTACAGGTCATCAAAAGGGAGACAACTGGAACAGGTACTCAGTACAATAACAAAATCAAATGTCAGTTTTTAAATGTTTTTGGTACAATGCTGGCTTCAATATCCTGATAAATGGTGCATTTGATTTGCACATTCAAAGATAAAGTTGCTGAAGTAGAGAAGAGTGTATAGAATTCTGTACAACTTACAAAGATATCTAATATGGTCATTTCTTTAATTTTATTATATTTATGAGTTTGTAAATGATAATTCATAGATGGTTTTGCGTAAAAAAATTATTGGGGTTTATTGTCCCTCAGAATGCAAAAACATTAGTTTTATCTGGTGGAGTTTGAAAAAAAACTTCCCAGAGACAGACATAATTTATACATGCTTTTGGAATCCTTGATAAATATAACCGAGAAGCATGGGGCTTACAGGAACAGTGTTTGGTTTGTATTCTTGTTATATAAATAATTAGTGTCTCCCTCTTTGTTGTCTTCATGTGCAATTTCCACATTTACTTAGTCTGCATATATAGTATAACATATGCAAATATATGTCCTCATCTTTAATTATGACAAGTCAGAAAAGTTTACATATGTCATTTTTATAATTTGTATTATACATTTACACATCATTTCTTGGTAAATTTATTTTGTTACAGCTTTAAATATAGTTTACAATGTATATTTAATTTTGTAAAGATGTAAATTATTGATTGTGGATAAAGTGTAAAGTGAAGTTTTATTTCTGTAAAAGTATTGATCGTTCTAATGCATTTTACTTACATGTATCAAATATTAACTTATTTGATAATGATAGTACATGCTGATTTGTAGGTCCAAACACATACAATGAAAATGAAACAATAGCAAAGTATGAAATAATGGATGGAGCACCTGTCAGAGGTAAATTCTTCTTCATTAAATAGTATATAGGAGGGTAGGAAGGTCAGAAATAGTCCTACAACTAAGACATTTCTTTCTTTGGTCCACTATTGTCAAACCATTTTCCAAAGCTTTGGGAAGGGGTTAAAAATTTTGACATTTTTGCATACATTGTTTAAAATTAGTTTGCTGAAATTTGTCGTATCCGCAAGAGTTCTGTAATATATTACTGTAGAAATGACTGTATAGCTTGTGTGTGTTTGAAAGTAACAGTAATTACAACAGATATTAGTCATATAAAGAAATATCGCAATACAAGTTTAGTCTGTATGCATGTTTTCATTATCTCGTATTATGTTTTCTTCATTTTGATGTTTATTTCAATTTTTGAAATATTTTTTGCTTCATAAATGTACACAGGAGGCATAAAATTTTGGTCTGGTCTTCTTTTACTTCTACCAATATGCGGCCGCCATCAATAGCTTGCTTATGATACTGTCAATTCGTCGAGCATCTTGAATTTCTAGAAAAATATTAAAGAGCTATAAAATTTGAAGTGCTAGCAAAACAATTTGATAATTTTAATTAAGTCGGTGAGCCTTGAAGACTTCAAAACTCTGAAGTTCCAATGTCAGTGGGCAGCACATTCCAGTCCTAGATGGTTCTTGGGTATCATTTCTTCTGTATGGCCGTGTTTCATGATGGTATTTGGAAGGGATGTAATCCTATTGCAGCTTATTCTTGATAAGCGGATGAGTTTGCCTGTTGCATCAATTTTTACGAGACCATTTTAAAAGTTTTTGTACATCATTATCAATCTAGACCTCTTTCTTCTTTCCTCCAGTGAAGGACATTTCAGATCGTCAAGCATATCTGTCAACGTTTATTTGTTTTGTTATTGGTTAGTCTCATATCTAGCTGCCTTCCACTAATATTGTATAATTATTTTTTTTTTAATGTTTTGTGTAGTTAATACTTCTAAATAAGTTCAAACATAAAATAAACTCAACAATTTCATTCGAGTTATTTTACTTTTTTGAAAAAAAAATATTAACACACAAACTGGAAGTGTTCTGCAGAAGAGTTGAATGTCACAAGAGAAATTTTTTCCATCCTCTGATAGAAAATATTTTCTTCACAATCACAAGTAATTATTCTCATGTAATTTATTTATTTAGCATAAGAACTCCCTATAGAATAAAATAAACAGAAAAAAAAAGATAAAATACTTACAAAAAGGGAACTTTGTCATTTGGCTGTACATAAAGCTTATTTGGATTGTTTCTTGGTGTTAAATACAAATACAAGTCATCAGCTGTGTAAACTTAACACCAATCAATTGTTAATCATTATAAATTACAGTAAATTTGAATTGCAGGAGAGTCTATACCAATCCGGTTATTCTTAAGTGGCTATGAGTTAACTCCCACCATGAGGGATATAAACAAGAAATTTTCTGTCCGGTATTACCTTAATCTCGTCTTGGTTGATGAAGAAGAAAGGAGATACTTCAAACAACAGGTATTCATTTGTATTGATTGATTGGTTGGTTGAATGGTCTTTAATGGCACTTTAGCAATTTTTCAGCTAAATTGAGTGATGTCCAATTTTTATTGGAGGAGCAAGCTAGAGAAACTCCTAACCTTCACAAGGGTAACTGGCAATCCTTGTCAATTATGATTGGAATCAAGCTCATCATGAGACTCAAACCTGCAAACTCCGTGTTCACATGCACATGGTTCATACTTGATGATAAACTATGTTAACCACTCATCCATCCATTTGTACAGAATGAACAATTATAATGGAGTAGTGATATGTAATGTATGTTCCATTAAAACTTTAAGATAAAACTCTTGCCAATCTACTCCATGGTTTTGTGCCTAAATGATTGTTCCATAGCAGTACAAATTCTTATTATGAATGGTTGTCCCATGTTTAGAGTGCCTTTCTAGGATAATAATAATTCATGATAAGAAAAAAAACTTGATTATCAGTTGTATCATGACATCACCAGATGTATAATGTAATACACACAAATAAACTGATACTTGTGTAAACAGTGGTAAATATGAAATGTGGAAACTGAATAAAATAAACCATTTACAAATAAAAATCAGTATTAATGTCATAAATAAACTTTATTTAGCAGAAATAAAAAAAATAAGTTTATTTGTGTCTAGTTTGATGGTCTTAATACTGCATTCAAACTTTAACTGGTATTGTTTCTTCTCATGGTATAAGTCCCTTGTAATTCTGAACCCTTCTTTAATTTTAACTCCCAATTTCTTGACATGTGCGAGTATATACGGTATGTAACAAATCCTTTATGCATTCTTTGTATCAGTATTCAACTTTGATGAATGGTTTTAATGTTACAATCGTTCTTGTTGTTAAAGACATTTATTTCCTTCATTATTTGAATTTTAGAATATTTTTAAATAAAAGTCATAAAATTTTTTGCCATTATATTTATCAGGAAATTACTGTATTCAGAAAAGCTGACAAAGTACGAAAACCAGGAGAGAAATCTGTATACCAGCAAAACCGTGGTCTGCAGTCACACACATCAGATCGTGAACATGCATTACAGCAAGAACAGAAACAAAGGCAAGCACAAGCTGCACAAGAAAATGACCAAAGCCCAGAAAATACAGAAACCACAGAAAACACTGAAAACGAAGTAGAAAATGAATAATACTGAATGTTGTCAAATTGTTTTTATAATTATGCACAGCTATTGCACATTAATAGTGCAGTCAAACAATGGTTGGTCCTCGGGATAGGTTTAAATGTCTGCAATTTCATCTGCAATTGTTAGTTTTTTCAATTACAATTCTCCTAAATGCCTATATTTCCTTAACAAGTATTAACTTATACTTTAATACTTGAACTGCTTTCTCATTATTTATGTTTAGGATGATTTTTGCAGTGTGGTTTTAAGCTCAGTACTCTACTGTTATATAAATACTGGTTTAAATAATACCAGCTAATATTACACGCCATGGCAAATCAATACAGACAGATTTCTAAATTGTTACCCTAATACTGTTCAAAATGACACCCCTTTTTAAAGGAATGTGGGATATTTTCAAATATCCACCTGTTAGTTACCTAGTGATCATTTGATACCAACTATTATTGCATATGCTATAATAACAACTAATATTACACCCGGTATTATTTTAACACCACAAGGTATCTCACCAATTTTTATTTACGTTTTAATAGAACACTCTCTTTGAATTTGGATGAGAAACTCCTAATAAATAAAATTAAATTTAGACAAAAATGTAATGAGATTGTTTTTCTGTTTTACAACAAATGGAGTGTTTTTTTGTTGCAATTTCCATTTTATTTTTGTGTATTCAAACTCAAACTGGCATAGGTGATGGAGACTCGTATTTGACAATCCAAATGTATCATGCTAATGAACCTGTCATTAAAAAACATAATGGATAAAATAATATTCCTCTTAAAAGGATTTTGTTATCCAGCCATAAAGACTGCCGTATTGCTACAATTACATCATTAAAGATTTCCATATGTGATAAATAATACCCTATTCAGGGATCGACATTAACTGTAAAACCTACTTGTCCATTCGGACAAGTAACAGTCAGGTTTTACTTGTCCGAAAGTACAAAGTACTTGTCCGAATTAAACAACCCATTTTGGTGACTGGAAGTGGTGTGGATGTCACAAATTAATGAAATTCGACTTTTATATTAATTTTTTTCTGAACCTGACACTGACAAGTGGCGCGAAATGTCAATTAAGATGACACGACGTACGTATTTAAAATTATAAATTGTTGGCCAAATTTAACAAGTTATGAAAATTTTATGACAGAAATCGAACTTCTTTCCATTTATTTGTATCAATAAAACGACAATTAATTCATTCATTTCATTATTTTATTGAAATAAATTGTTTTAGTCTAAAACATCCGACAGTTGTATCGTAGTTATTTTAGAACATTTTTCCAGAAAGGCCGATATAAAATTAGCATCAACGATTTCATTGGATGATTATTTATAATAAGTAAGAAACGGGATTTCATTGGTTATTGTTAAGTGACGCGTGTTTATATTTAGAAAAGGGGAATTTTTGTCGCAATGCCGGGTTTTATTTTTAACACAATTAATGCGAGAATCGCCGCTTAAAGGACTTTTTAAAAATTTACGATTGTTCTAGATAAATTTGATTTTCTTTTCACTTGTCCGATCGGGCAACTGAAACAAGCTTTTTACTTGTCCGAATTGTATTTTTACTTGTCCCGGACAATCGGACTACCGTTAATGTCGATCCCTGCTATTATTGAGACTCTGAGGTATTTATGTGGGACATAGTGCTGTTTCTGTTGTGTTATTGGAGTGAGTTTAGTTTATATGAATGTGAGCATGTATGTGTGTGCGTGTGTTTGAGATTAGGATAAATTAACTTGTACTTTTATTAGTTCATGTTTATATGAAATAAATCCAACTGAATTGTTTTATCAAATGTAACTTGTGTATATCTCTGGAGTTGTTCAGATTTAACCAAAAAGAATGTTTAAAGGCAAGGTTGAGAGTAATGAAGTAGCATGTTTATGATCAAATAAAGATTTGCTAAACAATCTCAAAATTATACATTTGTTTTATGTTTATTTCTTTTTAAAAAGTAACAACAAACAGTAATGGTATCAGTTATGTATGCTGTTCTGATAAAAATGATTTTTTTTAGAAATATAAGATTATTTTCTTGAATTTGGTATTTAAAATTTACTTAGAAATTATCTCTTTATAAATATTTGCAAGAGGACAAGTTTTATAAATTGAACTTTAATTGTTGAGTATATTGCACAGCTATATTTTTGCAAGAATAAAACATAAATTTCATACTTATATTTATATTCTTTTGAAAAACTGTTCATGAAGTAAAACAAAGACCTCTTGTAGAAAGTTATGTATATCTGAATACAAAAAGGTAATTTGAAACAATTGAACAAAACAATGACTGCCTTTGACTTCTCTAACAAATGGTTTTTTTTTTCAAGATATATTAAACTTCAAAGGAACTTTTAATAGCTTCTAATTTATGTGTATTGAGAATTTTGTTTCATTCAGTTCATTGAATGATGAATTGACAGAAATTTCTTTGTATTAGTTTTTTTTCCCTTATTACTCCTTCTCCTGACCGAGGCAGCACTAGTTGCTTATTGGTCTTTAATTCCTATGACAGGTTTCTGGACAATCTATTTTAAAAGTTTAAAAACAAAAACCATTGATAGTAGTCCACCTGATAAGGACTCCCTTTAAGGATACCCCAGATCTGCTTCTGCGAAAGGTTGGACCTCGAAGTAAATGTTCAAGTTAAACAGGAAAAAAGGTTCAATAGTAGCAAGGAATACAAAATCTTTTTTAGCCTTTTTTTGTGTAAAAACATTGTGAACAACACCCCAAAATCAAAAAAACAATAAATTAAATAGGAATGGCCTACAATGTCCTACCAGAAATATACTGTAAAAGTTTTTGTTGATAAAATCAATATAATGTTATGTTTATGGATAGTGCAATTGATTTGTAAATATTATAAATTTAATTTTGTAAATACTGTAATATTAAATAATGTGTGTAAATTTTAATAATGAGTTCGTACCTGACTTGATTTAAATGTCTCTTGTCCGGAATTGTTGTTTTAGAGATCTAAATTTTATCTTAGAAGTGTCATCGTAGTCTTAGAACACTGTATCACACCTGCACGCTAAAAAAAAGTAAAAATGCTAAATCAGACCCTTTCGAATTCAATGAGGTAGCACCTCACAATTTACTTGTGCCCTTATTGTATTCACAGACAAGAGGTTTATTTTGTCTATATGGGTAACAGCATATTGTTGACAAGTTGTGATAATGTAATCATGTTTGAAACTAGTTCTTTAGTAATGCAATGAGATTTTCATGAAATGTAACTAGTGCCAGTATAAGGCTGGAAATCATAAAAAATATATACATCAGCATTGATTTAGGTTAAATAATACATGCAAGGTTTATACCACTTTTTGGTTAGAGAACATAACTGGTTCCCAGATATAACCTCTGCCACATGTCTATTTGTCTTCTACCTTTTATTTTGTAAACAAAAACAGATGTTTTTAAAAAAAAATACATGTTTTATGTAGTCTATTTATACACGAGGCTTTTATGCCATGAGATATCTCTCATGGTGTCAACCAGTGGTGTGGCAGAGGTGATTGTGGCTGACGCAAGATACCTAAAATCCTTTGCTTGGAGATTGGGTTTATACATCGTGTATTATTCACTTGAATCTTGAATGCACAGTTACTTTTTTGACATTTTCATAAAATTTTGTGTATACTTCTTTTAAAGCATTCATTTATACTTAAAAGTAGAAAAAAATCGACAAAAGCAGCACTCAAAACTTAGGGCCATTCATAAGTGTCAGACATCTATATCATAATTTAAAAATAATTGTTCAGATAGAAGTAGGCAAGGATCCAAGTTACAATCCATTTGTTTGCTTAGTCAAACTTAGACAGAAATAAAGTAAAACAATTTAAAATCATGAAATCATAAGTCAATGCATCTTAACTGTAAGATAAAAATGGCTGCTATCTGTCAATTATTTTTACAGATTATTAATCATATCCATGACCAAATTGTGTCTAGGTTCTCTATGAAAACAATAAATATTGAGAGAAATTTATAAGATGTTGTCTAGCACTCTCAATGTGTCACTATTTAGAACACATTTTTATAATTATGTAAAACTATGTGCAGCATTAGTACTGTTGTTAAGCTTTATACAAATAACAAGGGCATTTTATCACCTAACACACTATGTCATTGAAGTGACATATACGTCATACAGTACAATTCAGTTTTCTGTACTGCAAGGCTGTTTTATACAACAGTGAAACCTTCTTTTAGAGACCACTTGGTCTTAAATAGCCATATAAGACTTGTGCTTCAATCGTATGGTCTTAAAATATGAATATTCTTATGACTATCCTCCATATAGAACATGCATGTGATATTCATATCTCAGCAATAAAATTAATTTGAAGTCTTTCATAGGACTTGTATTTAACATAGATACAACTGTGTTTTCACTTTACCCTTGGTGGGAATTTATGGCTTATGTTAAATGTAAAATTGTAATCAGAAGCAAGGAAGTCCTTTGTGTCATCTCAATGTTCAGTATTTACTGTTATTATCTGGTGTGTGCTGCCCAACAGTTCACAGTTAATTGTTTATTAATTGTTGATATTAAGGTATCCAGACCATAATTGAAGTCACCGTTTAATTTTATTTTTAGACCAAGAAATGCAAATTTATTTACTCAATATATTACTAATTAATGATACAAAGTAAATATATTGTTTTACTTTGAGTCAATGTTAACAGTTTTGAGAAAAAAATTTAGTTGTTCAAATAGTAGTTCCGATGTTTGCCGAACATTACCGAGGTCTGCTCCATTGACAAACAATGGACATCCGGGACACCAAATATGATCACGTGGTCAATTATGGGTCGGATACCTTAATTGAACATTTCTTGGAAGCCTACAAATATTAAGTAATTTTTTTTTCAATTATTGTTCTTGTTTTGAATAATTAAAAACCAATGAATAGAAATTTATTAATATATTAATTTTTTTTTATTCTAGACATTTACATTCTTAAAATTATTTAGCCCTCAAAATAATTTTGTTATTCAACTTCTATTCTATGGTAAACAAGCCTATACTATATGTATGGGTACATACAATCTTAAGGGTATACCATTTATAGTGACCACTGAGATATTTTGTTAACGTGTGTCACTGAATTTAGCTTTCCTGTAGCATGTAAGTCTAAGTAATTATAATGGAAGAAACAAAGACAAGAGCAGACAATTTCAAGTCTTTACATCATATTCAGAAATGTAACAGTTTTTTTCTATAAAAAATGAAATTATAGGACCTTGTACGTCTATTTTTTAATATTTAAAATTTGTTGAAAGCAAACATGTTGATATGAAGTTATTCGTAGAATAAACTCACATGTTTTGTCATAAGCAATTAATGAAGATTCATCATTCCATGTACAGGATTATTGTTGTAAGAATGAGTGATCTTGTTTTAATGAATGTTAATTTATACACATGTATAAATTCAGATATGTGTTATTAAATGTCAAAATATCTAGAATTTATGGATTTATCAAAATTGTGATGTTTCCCATGCCACTTCTGTGTTAACTGTTTCATAAATCTTCCTCTAGTTAAATTACAGAATTTAACCTTTCAGTATTGCAGTCACTCTGATAGCAAATGGTTTCCACACATTTACGTTTATTTTACTTGAAAATTTTCACATAATTTTAGGACAGTGTGTCAATATTAGAGGTAGAGATATAGTTTTATTTGATAACTATCTGATTGATTGAATAATCTTTTATGTATTTTTGTGTCGCAACATAAGTTGGGGAAAACACTTTGTACTGTTCGTCCCACCTCAGGTTTATCTTTGAGTTGAAGCTTTGTTTATAAAGATGACAAGATGGAAGAAGGATACTCTTATTGTAATAGAACATTTTAGCCAATCGAAGAATAATATTTTATCAGAATCTGGATAAATTAGGTTTCAAGGTGGTCATTTGTCTTCTAGATATCGGATGATAACCAAATTTTGGTCAGGTTGCATGAAGTGCAAACCCAGATAATAGTATTTAAGTCGGGTGGGCGGGAAAATGGGTATCTACCGTATTTTGTGTAATCAACTGCTCCTTCAGTTTTCAACCCAGATCTCTGAAACTGTGGAACACTGTTGATCATCAACATTAAACAAATCATTTCAGTTATATTTTGTTATTATTGGGTATAGACCGCGGATTCCGTTTGAGTACAAGCTACATATAGATATATAGTCGTGGCTAACGAAAGAATGAATATGAAACATATACAGATTTTGTTATGAGGTTGCAGATTAGAGTCTTACTACGGGCAGGGTGTACTCGACTCCAATCTTAATTGACAATGATTGCCAGTTTCTTTCCGAAGGTCGGGGGTTCTCTTAGGTTACTCCGTCTATCTCCTGCAATAAAACTGGACCCCATGACATAGCTGAAAAATTGCTGAAAGTGGCTTTAAACATCATTCAAACAAACAAACATGTTATTAAATCATCACAAATTAAGACATAAAACATAAATGGCGACACAAAGACGGACAAGACGAGTAATATATATAAAACATTAAAACAAAACTATTTACCAGATATATTGTACCAGCATTCATTTTGAACTGAAAGGATTCTTTTGAAGTTTCATTGACTATGAAAGCTTTCAATGAAGCGTGGTAGGCATTAAAAGTGAGTTTAAGTAGAGTACTAGTATACTTGACAGTTTGATTCATACCAAGACAGATGATATGACTAGTATATTTAAGCCAGTAATAGGCTGGATTACTCGAAAGATTTTAATAAAAAAAACCTATAAGAGCCTCACGAGACCTAATTAATAAATTAAAGGTTTTGGGAGATAATAAGATTTTCAATTAACTTGATATGCTTATATCCAAGAAAGAGATAACTGATTGTATAACAACAAGAAAGCCAGTAGTCCTGATTCAATATTAAATTATCAAATATGTCAAATATGGTCAAAGTTTTATTGATATTTTACACAAATCATTTAAATCTATTTTGAGTAGTGGTAAATTTACAAAATCATGGACATGAGGAATTATTGTTCCAATATTTAAAAATGGTTTGCGTGATGAACCTGCAAACTACAGGGCCTAACAGTAGGCAGTTATAGATGTCAACTTTTTACACAAATTTTTAATACCAGATTAGAGAAGTACAGAGAGAAATCTCATATGTAAGGAACAAATTGGTTTCTGTAAAGGGAAGCGAACAAGTGACCATATCTTTGTGTTAAAAACTTTAATTGACAAATACATGTACTGTAAAAAAGGTCATCAAAACGCTTATATACATGCTTTATAGACTTCAGGCGAGCATTTGATAGTCCACCATGAAAAACTATTTTATAAATTAAGAATGAATGGTATTAGTGATCGATTTTATAGAGTTATTAAAAATATGTACCAAAATATTAATCTAAGTGTTAAAGTCGATTTTGGCCACTTAAGTCCAGAATTTCAATCCTTCGTATTAGTCCTTCAGGGCGATAATTTAAGCCCTAACTTATTTAATTATTAGTGATCGACTTAGTGATCGACCAGAAATTTTTTATAATAGTTGTAATCCTGTTCTCTTAAACACATCAACACTTAATTGTCTTATGTATGCAGATGATGTAATCCTTTTATCACAATATGCAGATGGTCTTCAAGAATGTTTATCAAAGTTAAAAATATATTGTGAAACTTGGGGACTAGAGGTAAACATAAAGAAATCAAAGTCAATGATTGGTTAATAATACTGGTAATACAATCAGACATTTTTACTTTTAATAACTATAAATTAGAAAATGTCAAGAAATATAGTTATTTAGTCATAGTCTTTAACAATAAAGGTAGCTTTACAGGAGCAAAACAGGACTTTATCAAAAGAGTCTTAAAGCTTAGGGACCGGTCAAAATTTAGTGCAACATAGGACCGGTGCAAAAAAAAATATGGCTAAAAAAAAATAATAACCCTATGGGTATAAAACTGAAAAAAGTGCTGTCCTATAAAACTTTGGTTAAAAAAATATAGGTGTCCTATTGTAAATTTCATGTATGTCAATACTAATAAAAAGCAGTTCAAAGATGTAATATACTTTTATAATGACAATAAGCACAAATATCTCAAATATCATTGAATGGCACTGTGTTAGGTTTATGTTTCCTTTCGATATTAAAGTGAATAAACAAATATTCCAAAGATTTTTCATTTAAAAAAAAACCTCATGTCCTATGCTTATCTTAGTTTAAAAAAGTGGTGTCCCAACAAAAAAAATACCAGAAAAAAATGCATGTCCTACTATGTTTTGCACTGGTCCTATGTTGCACTAAATTTTGACCGGTCCCTTAATTGCGGAAATGCTTTGAGCATCATAAACCAAAGATTAAAACCTTAATTCATGTATTTGATCATACCATTAAACCTATTTTATTATATGGGAGTGAAATATGGGGACAATTCCCACCAAATAAACTTTCAGACTTTCTTTGATATACTGTGAAATGAATTACCAGCAGAGAAGATTCATATAAAGCTTTGCAAATATGTACTAGAATGTACCCGCCGAGCACCTAATATTGCCGTTAGAGGGGAGCTTGGTAGACTGCTCAGCTACTATTTTTAGAAGTAGTCTTCAACATGGTTAAATATTTAGCTCGCTTAACAAATGCTGACTGTACTGGCCTATCTGTGATGCATATATTGAGTCCAAGAATCTTCACTCTGAAAATAAACCATGCTGGTTCAATTGTGTAGATGAAATTATGAGTTATTTTAACTTTGATATTAATAATATAATGGGGAAGTCTACACATATTTTAAAGAGCCATATCTTTTAAGTAATTATTCAAAAATATAAGAAAATATGGAATACTGATCTGTTCAGTGATAACAGATCTGAGAATGGTTGATTAAATTAAGAATTTATAGACTTTTCAAGAATAAATATGGGAATGAACCTTATTTATATTAGGGGATTATAGACAGAGGAGATTGCTTACAAAATTTAGAATTAGCACTCATAATTTAGAAGTTGAAACTGGTAGATATAAGAATATTCCTTTTGATCAGAGAACATGTAAATTATGTAACCTGACAGTTGAAGATGAAAATAATTTTTTGTTTGAATTTACATCACTAAGCCAAATTTGTGTGGCTTTTTCTACTGAACATAAATTTATCTATAGCAAACTTTACTTTATTCCTACAAATCTTTTTAGTGTAAAGGATGTGAAACTTGGTATGTCGTAATAGTTTCGATATTAAGATGGTATTTTATTATTTTTTAATCCTGTCTTTCACTATTTAAATTATTTACATATCTAATGCTCTGCTCCTATTAGGATCACTATACTTGCTGCACAAAATTGTGAGGGTGCTGTTTTTATTTTATATTCTCTCTCTCTCTCTCTCTCTCTCTCTCTCTCTCTCTCTCTCTCTCTCTCTCTCTCTCTCTCTCTCTCTCTCTCTCTCTCTCTCTCTCTCTCTCTTTCTCTCTCTCATGTTCTACTAATTATTTCAATTTGTACACTTTAATCCTTTATTTGATTGTTCAGCTCCTTTTGGTGTGTCTTAATTGACAAATAAAATTATGTTACTAAAAATTAGAGTAGCACATGTATTGTACCAGGACTAATATATAATAAAACACAGTGATGGAAGCATACGCTATAAGCAGCTGAAATTAAGCATTAAACGTGAGTATAAAATAGATTTCCAAAAAGACCAGAAAGATGTTTTTCTGTGGCTGCTCCTAAAGTCTTATAAATGGTCGGCTTAACGCTTACTGACCTGTAGTTTCCTTTTTCCAAAAGCTGTCTTTCTTGTGGATTGGTGCAATACGCGCAATTTTCAGTGAGTCTGACACACAGCCGAGGACAAGTTTTGCATATTGTAGACCTTTAGGAGATATATGATCGATACCAGTTGTCTTATTGCATTTATGGCAGCAATACGCATGAAAACAAACAACTCAACTTTTTTAACTGGTTGTACAAGGCTTATTATTATGACTTCCAAGACAAAATGTCTGCTATCATTGGACTTGGCTCATCATTAGGATTACGATCTTTCTATGACACTGACCTCCAGACAAAATGTCTGCTATTATTGGACTTGGTTCAGCATTAGGATTACGATCTTTTCATTACACTGACATCCAGACAAAATGTCTGCTATCATTGGACTTGGTTCATCATTAGGATTACGATCTTTCTATGACACTGACCTCCAGTCAAAATGTCTGCTATCATTGGACTTGGCTCATCATTAGGATTACGATCTTTCTATGACACTGACCTCCAGTCAAAAGTCTGCTATCATTGGACTTGGTTCAGCATTAGGATTATGATCTTTCTATGACACTGACATCCAGACAAAATGTCTGCTATTATTGGACTTGGTTCAGCATTAGGATTACGATCTTTCTATGACACTGACATCCAGACAAAATGTCTGCTATCATTGGACTTGGTTCATCATTAGGATTACGATCTTTCTTAACTACTCAGACTCTTCTAACTACTCAGGCTTAGCTAACTACTCAGGCTTTTATACACAGTACGTTTTGTTGACTAACGCAGTTTGTAATACATGGTAAATATGTAATAACGCACTTCGTAATAAAATAAGAAAAAATTTACGATACGATTGGAGGAGTGTGTAAGTACCATTATTTAGTAATCCTTGACTGGAAATGACTTATTAGTTAATTATTACTAAAATTATTATGGAATTTGAACAACTCGGACTTTTTTTTACAAAGTGCGTTTGGTTGACTAACGCAGTTTGTAATACATTGTTAATATGTAATAACGCACTTTGTAACAAAGTAAGAAAAATTTACGATACGATTGGATGAGCGTGTAAGTACCATTATTTGGCAATCCATGGACTGAAAATGACTTATTGAAATTACGAAAGTAAAAACAACTTGATTTTGTTTACAAATTACGTTGTGTTTCTTAACGCACTTTGTAATTAAATGTGAAAGTGTAATAACGCACTTTGTAAAACTATTACAAAAAAGTTGTAACGAAAAGTTTTGATAAATTGCATGCAATCATACGAGCGATATAGAGAAAAAACATTAAAAAAGTACTAGTATATAGCATACTATGGCTACTTCTTCCTTAATTGTCTGGAGTAAACGCACCCAGGGTTGTTTTGGTCCCCGCTGAAAAGCGTAGACAGGAATCCGTCTGTCCGACTTAGTAAAAAAAAATAATAAATAAATAAACTACAACAGTAATGTTATAAGAGATGTATGGAACCATAATGACTTTTTAAAAAGTGAAAATGTAAAAGAGGATATAGAATATATATGCATAACACAAAATCACAATAAATATTCAACTTTATAGCTTGATATACAATGCAATATGTAAAACACTATGCAGTTTAAGGAACCTAAAATCTGGAAAAAGTACACTAAAACATATATCAGATTGGCATAAAACAATACAATTTACTCTCAAATAGAACGGCGATATTTGATCAATGTGTTCGTTCTTTTACGAGACTGTACACGAGCTTTAGTTAGAAAAACTAAAATTGTCTGGGAAGATGTTCCAAAATACATCAGCAGCATAATGAAAGTCTTCCTTACTATATACTAGGAATGTCCTTTATATTTTTTACTTGAGATAATATGTAGACTGTTTTTAGATTATGTAAGCATACTGGTGAACGTTATTTATAATTTTAAATGATTCTAGAGCCATACTTCTCCGACGACGTATCTGTCAATTTGCTTTTTGCTAAAATTGATCAAATGTACTTGAATAATCATCATTCAGCACCTTTAGAATTCATATCAGTGCAGAACTTTCATGCCCTACAGCAAACGTCAACACTTGTGAAAATGAAGGAATGAAATATTGTTAGTTTGCTGAGTCTGTAGAGAAAATGGCCGGATATTAAATTCAAATCACCCCACGAAAAATATGACAGGTCAACCCCCCCCCCCCCCGAAAAATCGCCCTACTTACAAAAATAACTATATTATAAAATTATATCTTTTTTATGGTAAGACATCCAATTGAACCCCAAAAAACGCAATGCATTAGACTATCACAAGATTCATGGAGTTCACACGGCTCGCACTTGCCCATGAAATCGACTATGCATGACTGTGCATCCACTGTGGGGTTCACCAGTGGCTGCCACCCAGTGCCAAATTCTTTTATTTACGTTCGAAATAATGCTTTTGGGGGGGGGGTGTTAAAATGGAAATCTTTCCTTTTATTGTTTTTATCGAGCAAAATTGGCTTAGTTGGCTTAATCGGAACTTTGTTTACGAAATACATTGTATAAACAAACAATCAAAATTACTAAACAGTCATTACTTATATAGTTCAACATTTCCTGGGGCATAAGGGTAATTAGAATAAGTTTAATAATTAGAGTAAAACAAAAAATCTTGATGATTATTATTAAAAATTTGAATTATTACTAATTCATTATCAGCGACAAGATTGACATATTAACAAGCAATTTTTTTAATCGTTTTCCCTGTAGCAATGTTGTAAGTGTGGCGATTAGCTTCAAGTGGGGCGTTTTGAAGTGCAGTCATATTACTAACGGTGGGGCGTTTTTGCAGCGAGGCGGTTTTGGTAAACGTGGGGCATTTTTGACGAGGGCCAATTGACTTGCTCCCTACTGATCCAAAGGTCTTAGCATGCTTTGTTGCCGTTATGACTTCCTGCAGATTTTGAAATATTCGGGTTTCGTATATTAACTTTAAAACCTCCACTAGTATATGAAATTTATAAATTGTTCTTGGATGATGTAAATAATGGTAAAACGAATTGGGTCTTATGCATGTTAAAGATCTTTAGTGCAATTTTGTGGATTTTGTATGATCCCGAATTGTTTCCCTTTGACATCTTAAAGTAACGCACTAGAGATAATGTTTTGCAATCATGGGTCTCTATACTATAACTTAGTATTTATAAGCATTTTAACATCGCGTTGAATTTTGTATGGAAAACTATCTGAATTTTCGTGTTAATGTACAACTTTTAACTAAAATACGAAGTGGAACTTTAAAGCTTATGTGTAGAAAGAGTCAGATAACAGAATATTGAAAGAGAAAATAGAACTTCTTTGTCATGTAATATGAATGTTGTAGAAGACGATTACCGTTTTGTTTTAGTTTGTCCAACGTACAGATCTTTAAGAAAAAACATCATTTACCAAATACTATTATTCGTAGCCTTATAGCCAGAAGCTGTTGTTAAAATGTTATGAAAGAAAACTTATAACAGAAGAATGTATTGTTTAAATACAGCTTGGAGAACCGGGAGAAAACCACTAACAGGAAACATTAATATTGACCCGGAGTCGAGCACACCCTGTTTGTAGTGAGACCGAATTGCAAACTGTTTTGACAGACGTGATCAATTGTAGATTACTTAACCATTTTGCCACCTATAATATCTAGTCGGAGAATCCTTAACAGTTTAAAGCCTTTTTTATGTCAAATATTATTCGAGAAATAAAAAGAGGGGCAAGATCTTTTCTGTTAATGTGTTTTGGGCATAATTACAGTTGTTTTAACTTTTTGTTAAATAAAGCAACTGTTAACCGTTTTTCCACCATTAGCTGTTATCTGTTTTCTTAAAAATTGACGTTGTTGCTAATTGTTATAATGAAATCAAAACCCTGTTTGCTGTGAATAGTTGCCCTTCGATGAGATTCTGCTGTTTTTTTTCGATTTTTGAACTCGCTGTTTTCTGTTTTCTCATGTAAATTGATGTTGCATGTTATCATTAATTTAAATTTGATGTTATCTGTTTTGGCAGAGACATATAATTATATGTCTCTGGTTTTGGGAAAAATAAAAAAAATGTTTACCTGTTAATCGACGGTCCCGCCGAGGTATCAGGTCAAGTCGCCCCCAAGACAAGTCGCCCACCAGACAAGTCGCCCCCTTTTCGAGACAAGTCGCCCACTGGCCGGGACAAGTCGCCCACTGCTCAAGACAAGACGCCCACTGCTCTAGAAACTTAGAATATTTTATTTTAAAATTTAGATAAATGTTCGTTAGAGATAAATAGAGAATTTATTTAAACGTATTGCATCGATTTTGTATTTTAAAATATATTGATTTAAAAACTATGATTCAATCTGATTATCTGTCATATAATACTACTCTTAGTTTTCATTGCGTAAAACCAGAGACATATAAATCCTGAAGAATTTTATGAATCCAGCGTACGTAAAGGGAGGTAATAAAATGAACCAAGCACAGCCCTAAATGGAAGTCAGTAAATAGGTCATTTGAACGACAACACAACAAAGCGTGGATACATCTGGTTTATTTTCTGTTAGGTATGAAGAATTCAGATCATTTCTTGTAAAAATTGTTAGTTTCTGTTATGTCGCAAACACACATATTAACTTAATACCACTATTAAATCATAGAGAATGTTTTTCCTCAACATTTTTATAGAAACATACTTGAAAATATGGCGTAGGAAATCAATGAGCGGTTTCTAACCAAACTTTTGCTTTCTTACAGTATTCGTGGATAGTTTCCAATCTATATTTTACTTAAGCAAAAATCGTTCAAAGTATGATTAACAATATAATTTACGTACTTGTAGATTCTTAAGAAAGTAAATATTTTAATGGTTTGGAATTTCCATAAGGAAGTGTCACCAACACTAAAGCTTATAAATATAATATCTAAATGCTTCTAGGGACAGTCTATACTAAAGTATAGTATCAATTCCATCTCCCATACACGATTTAACCTTCTTACAAATGGTGATCAATATTTTACCTGGTTCGACAGATTCTCCACATGTAACAATATCACTCTCATAAAAAGTGCTTTAATTAGGATGTTTATTAACAATAAACATGTTGGTATTAATGGTCATTTTTTACAGTTAAAATTAAATGTTGGCATAAGACTTGTTTCAGGAGTCAATCCAGTAATTTTCATATTGTCGGAACTTTGCATAAGAAAAGTTTTTTTAATGTAAGAATTCATCATTGGTACACAATGTATTCAGTAGGAACATTACATAAGTTTAGTACCTAAATTGACCCATTTCCAGTTTTACATGATTTATCTCCCTTTTTACTTCCAGTTAAAAAAACTACAGCTATCATCACTAAAAGAGTATGTTATTGAAATACAGATTTTGCATTGTTTTGTATTGTTTGTCTACGCCAATTTAATATTCATCTAATTAACCCCATTAGTAGATGTTACTATAGCCATAGCCAACAGGTGAGTTTGAATATCGGAACACGGATGTCTCTGGTAAGCTTGTTTAATCAAGCTATAAAACAGCTGGGGTTCTACCTTAAATTAGAATCAGGTAAATGGGGTAATAAACGTTAATAAACATTGGTTAATTAATTAACAATCATGTATACACATCAGGGAGTTTTAATAACATCCTCACTCAGATTTCGACACCTGTCATCAACATGAAGCGTTAAAATTTTTTAAAGGCAAGTGTCCATTTCAAAAGTTTTCAACAGGATAAACTGCGGCTGTAGTCGCAGTTATTAGTACCGGAAGTGGACACTTGGTGGAGTTTTTTAAATTGGAAAGTCGTCAATTGACTTCCACTGGTCTTTAAAATTATTATTGTATATTTCAATTAAGTTATCTCATATACATGTACATATTGGGATTTGAAATAAAAATGCTTCAGTCAGTGTAAATCAATTCCACTTTACAATGGATTGTACAGTGAGAACATATTGGATGATTTAAAGAAAACAAATAATGTTCACTCTTGGAAAGTAAATAATGAGTTGTTTGGAAGTAATTATTATTAATGTGCACATCTGCATACTTTGACAATCAGTTCCAAGATGAGCTCCACCTACAAGATTGAAGTGTCTCTATACCCAGCATGTTTTAAGTATTGATTACAGTTAATTACCGGTACTAATGAAGAATTGCAAAACATACAAAATGAGTCATTTTGTATCTTTCTATAAGACTAAATTTTTCATCGAACAAAATAGGTGTATGCAAACACTTACTAGTAGCTAGACTTGTCAGCAATATCTGGGATTTATGAAAACTGTATGGGACTAGCCATTTTCAAAAGTGATGAATCCTACAAGTACCACAACAAAAGGCTAAAGCTCATTCCAGCCACAACAAAGCTAAAGCTCATTCCAGCCACAACAAAGCTAAAGCTCATTCCAGCCACAACAAAGCTAAAGCTCATTCCAGCCACAACAACGGGCTAAAGCTCATTCCAGCCACAACAAAAGGCTAAAGCTCTTTCCAGCCACAACAAAAGGCTAAAGCTCTTTCCAGCCACAAAAAAGGCTAAAGCTCATTCCAGCCACAACAACTGGCTAAAGCTCATTCCAGCCACAACAACGAGCTAAAGCTCATTCCAGCCACAACAAAAGGCTAAAGCTCATTCCAGCCACAACAAAGCTAAAGCTCATTCCAACCACAACAAAGCTAAAGCTCATTCCAGCCACAACAAAGCTAAAGCTAATTCCAGCCACAACAAAGCTAAAGCTCATTCCAGCCACAACAAAAGGCTAAAGCTCATTCCAGCCACAACAAAGGCGAAAGCTCATTCCAGCTACAACAAAGCTAAAGCTAATTCCAACCACAACAAAGCTAAAGCTCATTCCAGCCACAACAAAGCTAAAGCTCATTCCAGCCACAACAAACCTAAAGCTAATTCCAGCCACAACAAATGGCTTAAGCTCATTCCAGCCACAACAAAGCTAAAGATCATTCCAGCCACAACAAAGCTAAAGCTCATTCCAGCCACAACAAAGGCTAAAGCTCATTCCAGCCACAACAAAGCTAAAGCTCATTCTAGCCACAACAAAGCTAAAGCTCATTCCAGCTACAACAAAGCTAAAGCTCATTCCAGCCACAACAAAGCTAAAGTTCATTCCAGCCACAACAACGCTAAAGCTCATTCCAGCCACAACAAAGGCTAAAGCTCATTCCAGCCACAACAAAAGGCTAAAGCTCATTCCAGCCACAACAAAAGGCTAAAGCTCTTTCCAGCCACAACAAAGCTAAAGCTCATTCCAGCCACAACAAAGCTAAAGCTCATTCCAGCCACAACAAAGCTAAAGCTCATTCCAGCCACAACAAAGCTAAAGCTCTTTCCAGCCACAACAAAGCTTAAGCTCATTCCAGCCACAACAACGCTAAAGCTCATTCCAGCCACAACAACGGGCTAAAGCTCATTCCAGCCACAACAAAAGGCTAAAGCTCTTTCCAGCTACAACAAAGGCTAAAGCTCATTCCAGCCACAACAAAGCTAAAGCTCATTCCAACCACAACAAAGCTAAAGCTCATTCCAGCCACAACAAAGCTAAAGCTCATTCCAGCCACAACAAAGCTAAAGCTCATTCCAACCACAACAAAAGGCTAAAGCTCTTTCCAACCACAACAAAAGGCTAAAGCTCATTCCAGCCACAACAAAAGGCTAAAGCTCATTCTACTTATAACAAAATGCTTAATTATCTCCCTTTCCAGATTCCCAAAATGTTTTGTCTTTTTGTCCATCCCATTTACTAAATTGATCTATTGTTTGTTAACTTGTTCTAGTCCTGAATATACTAGCTTAAATACTGCTCGCTGGATATTAAAAAGCTCCAATAATGAATAATATTATTATATATTCATATATTATTATAGTATTCACATGCTTATGTTATTAAAACTATGGTATACTAGTAGACTTAATAATATTTTATTTGTTAGTTTTGATTTACTACTTTTTTTTCTGGATATATGATGAAATTTAGTTGAAATCTGCATGAAAATGTAGTACTAAGATATTAGACCAATTGTTTAATTTAATGTTTCCACCAAGAAATACAGCTTTATAAATGTATTGCTAATTAATGATACAAATTAAATATATTGTTTTACTTTGTGTCAATGTCAACAGTTTTGAGCAAAAAAATTAGTGGCACAATTAGTAATGTTTGTCGAACATAACCAAGGTCTGCTCCATGAAAAAACAATGGTCATACCAAATATGATGATCATGTGGTCAATAGTCATACCAAATATGATGATCATGTGGTCAATAGTCATACCAAATATGATGATCATGTGGTCAATAGTCATACCAAATATGATGATCATGTGGTCAATAGTCATACCAAATATGATGATCATGTGGTCAATAGTGGTATGGATACCTTAAATGGTGTTGAAAATCAAAAATTGGCCCCCGTCAAAAATTGAAATATATTATGCCTGTTTGTTATTGTTATGAATTACCTAAAAAATCTCATGGAATACAAAACTTAATTTAAAACATTTTGACCAATGGTAAAATATATACATGTAGAAGTTTTAATGGCAAGTTGTGTTCACAAAAACAATTTGAAAAAAAAGAATTGTATATTTCCTTAGTGTTCTGATTGTTCTGTATGTCATTCTATAAACAGATAAAATATTTGAACATTTCAGCTCACGAATATATATCATGACACCAAAGATGTGAAACATGTCTGAAATTGTACCCATAGAAGAAACACAGGAAATAATTGTCACATTAGAGGATACACATGAAGTTGTAATTGCCACGACAACGGATGATTCTCCATGTATTTATATAGACAATGCAGAAAAGGCACAACCTGACGAAGAAGTCGTTACTTCCAAGTCTAAGCGACAGGCAGGCTATACTTTTACACCACTGGAGCTGCCTCCATGTAAAGTGTGTAATGGCAAGGCATCTGGAATCCATTATGGTGTGAACAGCTGTGAAGCATGCAAGGTAAGACTTACCTCCCTTAGAATGCAAAATTCTTCCTTTTTTGTTAGATTTTGTTTCAGCTATATCATGGTGTCCTGTTTTTATTGGGGGAGAAAGCCAGAGTACTAGAGAAACCATAACCACTTGGCCATCGTGGCCCCTTCCCCCTTTTTCGGTAGAATTTTTTTCCCCTAACATTTCGGGATAAAATCATTACATTAAACTAAGTGAATTTTACTTGGTTTACTGAAATTAATGTGAACATATGTTAGTTATGGTAGACATAATGTTATTATAGAAAAAAACAAAAATTGCCAGTGTGCAGAAAAAGGTTTGTCTGTTAAATCTAAGTTAAGATCATTTTTCATGCTAATTTTTTATTTTATACATAAAAATGTGAACACAACTATTTAAACGTCATTCCAGTTTGCTGCATAAGCGATTTGTCTACAAATTATTTAGAGATTTAATGCATTGCTAAGTCTGTTGATGTACAGGATTATGTTGTTTTATCAAACAAAGCAATGTATACACAATCCTTGTAAAAACAAATTAGTTTTGATTACAGGGTTTCTTCAGGAGATATTTACAGAGGAAAGAGCCCTACAAATGTATGAAGGATGGACAGTGTGAGATAACTGATAGAAGGAGGGGAAACTGTTCTGCTTGTAGAATGCAGAGATGTGTTATGGTTGGCATGTCAAGAGATGGTAGGCTGAAGACTGTACCATTCATTTCTGTATTTTTCCAACCACCAATACAAACTTTCTCTCTATAAATGACAATGGCCTCTTAATTATTTGCACATAGGTGCAAATGTAAACATTACTTGCTTTCTCTTAGACACTTAGTTTCATTGAGTTATGAGAGACCCCTCAAAATGTGTGGAATAATTGCAGCTATATTACATTGAATTGTGGGAGTGTCATGTCAGGTAGAACTTTTCACAAAACATAAACCCTGAAGGGTAAGTAAGGAAATGCACAAACACACCTAAAATAGTCCAGAGATGGGCTATGTACAATCAGGACTTTTTCCAATACTACAAGCTGTTTGAATACAGCTCCATTATAGAAATTCCATTTTATAATAAATACTTTGTCCATGCTACAGTTTGGCACAGCCAAATATCAAAATAAGAACTATTTTTCTCTCCCTCAGTCAAAGTTCATTTACAGAACGGTTGGCAAATCTTCTCATTCTGCATAATTGTTAAAAGGTTTTCAGAGTGAGCAACTTGTTTAGACAGTAATGCAATTTTATTGTGCCTTTTAACTTTTTTTATTCACATGTTTGGTCAGGCCACTTAAGACTGCCTGACTGAAGCAAAAATTGCACGTATTGTCCTGAGGTCAGGCACATTTTAGAAGACTGTGTAATTAAAAGTTTTTAGTGAATGTTGGTGTCTTTTCTACACCAAAACTTTGGGCACCAGCTTACAGTAATTATATTATTGGGAATTATGACCTCATCTGTTATGGTTGTACTAGTATTTGAAGAGTATATCTCATAATCTGTACATTTTCATAAGTATTTTTCTGTAACATTTAAAATGTGTCTGACCAACTTAAAATTGAATGAAGTAGTTCATTAATTAAAAATATGTGAGGTAGATAAATTCACTTAAGTATTGCAATACACATAATTGTCATAGATCTCAAACATTGAAATACATCAGCTGAAAATGGTGGATTTTGAAACAACTTTGTATTCCATCAAATTAAGGCATCAAATCTGGGACTTTTCTAGAATTATACTTACATTTTTTATTTTCCTAATTAAAACCAGCTTTAACTAATCATGTCTTTTGAGTTAGCTCTTTAGAAATAACAGTCAGTTTGTACTATTAATTACAGCTGTACGTCAAGGACGATATACGCTAACAGAAAGAACTAAAACCATCATGGAAGTCAAAGAGATACAGGAAAGATCTATGTTATCTGCTGGATTAGATATTCTAGCTGAAGCAGCCAGTCAAAATCGTGCTCTCTTCTGTGACTCTCCAGCTTCTTGTAATAGTGAAACAAGCAACACTGGAGGGAATAGTGCTAGTCCGAGTGTAGCAGTGTCCAGTCCGAGTCCAGCAGATCAACTGAGAATGAATAATAACCAAGATGGCCAGTTTGAACCATTTTCAATATTTCTTGATAAATGCAGTGACAGGACTCCCAAAGACATTCCAACAAGATTTGACAAGACTCTTACCCCATCTATAGTGACTGTCCATCTTTCATCTCATTCAAAAGTTCAGAAGTCAAAATGTTGTTCCTCATTGTTTAATACGAAAATAGATCTTCCTCGACAGTGTTGGCCACAGATATTAAGTAACTTAGTTTCAGCCATGAGTAACTTGACCCCATTACAAACCAAAAGCAAGGAGGAAATACAGACGATATTAAACGAGGGGAAGGTAGGTTTTACAACAAACGCTGTTCTGGATTGGTGAATTGTGTAAAATTTTAGGTATACTAAATGGGGATTTGGTAGTATTATTAAATCTGATTGGTATCTAAAAATAACACGCAATATTTTCCAAAAAGTAAGATTTATATATGTACAGCTTTTACATACATGGGATTGGGTGTAGTTAAATTATGTAACACAATAATACTTTATTTGGTTTATATCACATTGACAATAATATTTCTATACCAGTATAATTTTAATGGTATACAATGATATTCTTGTGTCAGCGTTAAAATTTCGTAAAACTGTTACGAAAGTAATGTGTCGGACAGAACTGTGCACGGACAGGGCTAAAACAGTATTTATCCCTCTATTTCCAATTGGGGATATAAATTTACTTAGCTATGTAAATAAGTGCTAGGTGTCATATGTTTGATAGGGTTTTTTTGTAAAAATGGAACTTGTAGACAAGAGCTATGGATGGTAAATGAATCAGCCATTAAATGATTTCCAACAGCTTAGCTGGGTTTTCATGTATTTAATGCAACCGTCAGCAATTATTCAGTTATTATGTCACGGTATAAATCTACAAGTCAGTGCACTACATTGTAAATAATGGAAAATCAGAGCAGGATAACACATGTAATGAGCTTCTTACTGGTTGATGCAGTCTTCAAATGGATAATTACCGGATATATACGAGTCCTTTGTGATCTACTAAGCAGGTGCAAATACTAGTATAACCTCATAGGTCAGAGATGGTCAAATATTTTTTTAAAAATTAATTGAAAGTGACCTTGATGGACAAACATCAATTTAAATGTCCTTTGATCTTTTTGGCAAACATTGGTATGTGAATTTTGGTGGAAATGACCTAGAGATATTCCAACTAGGAGAAGAGTATGATCACAGTGGTCCACTAGTATTATGAAGCAACTTAATAGTAATCATATTTCAATGTATCCGACCCATAACTGATGTTGCCACTTAGATTTTAGAAATACAGCTTTTTTAAAATAAATGTATTTCTAATTAATAATACAAATTAAATATATTGTCTTTCTTTGAGTCAATGTTAACAGTTTGAATGAAAAAAGTTTAGCTATTCAAATCTGGTGTTTGCCAAACATTACCGAGGTCTGCTCCATTAAAAATCAATGGAAATTCTGGACCCCAGCTATGACCATGTGGTCAATTATGGTCCAGGTACTATAACACTTTGTTTTTTTTTGTAGCAAAAGTATGAATTACAGAAGAAACTCTTTGGATCACTAACAGCATTGTCTAATGAAGAACATAAAGCTATCTATGAAGCCACAGGCATAGACATTGACAACAGAAATAAGTTTTTTGAAGATCATAACAAAACTATGACAACACTAATTTTAGGGTTTATAGATTTTGCCAAGGTTATACCTGGATTTATGGATCTCCCTGTTTCTGATCAAGCATCTCTTCTAAAAGGTAAAACAGTGTGTTACAAGTATATGTCAAACAAAGTTATGTTTATTTAAATTGGGCTTTAATGCCATTTTATTCAAATAACTTATAATGGCATCCAGTTTACTTTGGGTGGGAAGCCCAAGTACCCGGTGAAAATCCTGTACCTTGGGCAGGAAAAGTGGTAATCCTTGTCTTTTGAGATTGGAGTTAAGCACAACCTGCCCAAAGATAATCTCAAACTCACAACCTCAGTGTTGACAAGCCTGTGTACATTAGCTTACAAAATACCATAACCAATTGGCCCTTGGTGTCCTAGACAATTTGTAAGCTCACTGTAGACCAAGTTATATTCACAGATACCATAACCACTTGGCCCTTGGTGTCCTAGACAATTTGTAAGCTCAGGTTATTTCAACATTAATGAAATCAATACTGTAAACCAAGTTATAATTCACAGATACAAACTTTTGTGTGAGATTGACATTATTGAAAAAATATATATCGTGAATCTTCTGGTGATTGTGTAGAAAAAGGACACAAGATAAATGTGAGTTGTTGTTGTTGTATTTTTTTTTTCTGTTTATCGATTTTTATAGCTGACTGATGATTCACGTTAACACAAACTTAAGTACCGGTACATGTAGATGGTTGCGTTTACTAAACATATTTAATTTATGAAAACGGAAATAAAAACAAATTGTCGAAGCTTGTGTTTCCATAATCTACTAATCACATGCACATATTGAATATAATAATTTTGAAGCAGACAATTTTAATGAACTGTTTTATGATTTAAAGTCCTGTCATGCCTGTAGGTGTACATAATTGTTAACTGATTGTATATTCATGTTGTTTTCATAATGAATAATATGCCATTTGATCTATTCACACCAGACAGAAATAATTTTTTGTTTAAATTAATTTGTCCCTTAAGTGCCAAACAGGTTGCAATGAATAGAATATAAAGAAATATAATGATGTTTGATGGTGTTGAATGCCACTTTCAGCAATTTTTCAGCTATATCATGCCGTCTAGTTTTATTGGGGGAGGAAGCTGGAGTACCTGGAGAAAACCCAGACCTGCGGTAGGAAAACTGGCAATCCTTGTCAAGTAAGATTGGAGTCGAGTACACCCTGCCTGCAGTAAGAATCAAATCCGCAATCTCAGTGGTGACAGACCACGTGATCAATAGTAGACGAACTACCTTGACCACTTGGCCACAGAGGCCCGAAATATAATGAGAATAAAAACCTAAGAAAGATAATTAAGTTTTATCAACCGGAATTTGTTATTGTGAAATCATAAAAAAGTATCCCCAAATAAAGCTTTCACACAAATTTTGGATTTTACACGATGTTGGCAAGTATAATCATTCATCATTATTCATTTTCTATGACATTTATGCTGATATAAACTTTCGCCATTAATACAACATCCTTGCGATATCTGCAAAAGTTTATATCATGCAAAATTTTACTGGATTACAGTATTCATCCTGTTACACAAGATAAATTGCAATTAAATTGACAATTTTGTATATGAACATTAAAACTTGTTTAGTGATTTTTTTGGCAGTCAGTCACAATGTTTTATTTCTGTTTCATAAAAATTTAATGGTTAATTTGTGCAACCTTAAAGTTTTCAACAAACAGATTGTATGATCAACTGTGTATTGGTTTAGCATATTCAATAAATAAGATAATCATTTGTGACTAATTATTGATATCTCAACAAGACTCCTTAATGCTGTGTGCATTAGCGAAAAATCTGCACCTAATATTTCATAGTCATTGTTCTAAAAGCTAGAGACAATGAACATCAAAGTCAGAAAATTGTCTTAGAATTTGTTGAATGTCTGTATCATTTGGAAGGAAAGTTGTTCTTCACACTCCTGCAATTTTTGAAAATTGCAATCAAACTATTATTTTTAAGCATAACCTAAGTGTATAAACAACACACACTGCTGAAAACATTAATGTCCATAAAAATCACCTTTTATCATTTATTTAGTACTAATTACATTATTTGTGTATTTTCAGCTAATTTAGCTAATGTCCTTCACTTTTGTCTCTATTACCCTATAGCCATAAGGCTGTATTGTACAACTCCTGGAACCTCTTATTTATTAAGTTTAATGGTAAACAGTGCAATGCATGGTAAAATTCATGTCGCATGCTGTATCATCATTCAACCAATATCAGACCTTTGGTCTAAAGCCCCTCAAGGCTTATATTGGTTCCTTGTGTGTGGATACAGCATGAGATACAGATTTTGCAATGTATTATTCTATATTGTCTATATTTGAATGTATGCATTAAATAAATACTAGCAGAGAATTATTTTGCTTTTACATCAATATTGTTATTTTCAGAATCTCGATTTGAGTTTTTTATGATCAGCAGCCATGAAGCATTTGACCCAAATTCAGAAATAGTGATGACCTACAAAGAAGAAACATATCACATGACCCAGTTATGTGGATTTCTGAACAATAGTAATTTTAGAAACTGGGTCCAGTTTACTCGTAAAATAAAAAAGTTTGATTTTACTCAGATGGAAAAGGCATTAGTTCTTGCTATAACCTTGACCTTCAGAGGTAAGGGATTATTGTTATATACATGTTCTATTTATGCAGTATGACATCTAATGCCACATTAATGAGATAACGTCTTATGTCAATTCCAAAATTGGTTCTTGTCATCATATGGATCCTGCAATGTGTAAGCAATATTTCAAATAGTTTTTGTTTTAATTTTCCATACCTTACATCATCATACAACTAAGGTGTTTGAAGCATATTTGATATTAATTGCCATTTAACACTGCCACTGCCTCCAACATGGTACCTTAATTTCTTAATTATAATGGTATTGAATTATTATCAACTGTGATATGCTACATTGTATACTTTCCTTAATTTTTGTCTCGCCTGCGAGGATAGTCGATGGAGGCTTATGATGAGTACTTGCCAGTCAGTCACCTGACACCTGACCTTGACCTCAATTTCACAGCAATATTTGGTATATAGGTTGCTAATGAATAGTACATGACTGTCTGGTAGGTGTCACCTGACCTTGACCTCAATTTCTCGGTCCAGTGACTACATTAAAGCTTTTGGGTTACAGTGGTTCCTCTGTAACTACGCATGGTAGGATGACAATATTTGGTATATAGGTTGCTGATGAATAGTACATAACTGTCTGGTAGGTGTCATCTGACCTTGACCTCAATTTCATGGTCCAGCAACTAAATTAAAGTTGTGGGGTTTTAACAGTTCCTCTGTAACCATGCATGGTAGGATGACAATATATGGTATAGGTTTCTGATGAAGAATACATGACTGTCTGGTAGGTGTCACCTGACCTTGACATCAATGTCACAGTCCAGCAACTATGTTAAAGTTTTTGGATTAGGGCAGTTCCTCTGTAACCATGCATGGTATGATGACAGTATATGGTATATAGGTTGCTAATGATTGGGTGTCTCATAGGTTCAACTGACCATTACCTCTATTTCACGGTCCTGTGACTAAGTTAAAGTTTTTGGATTAGGTCGGTTTTTCTGTAACCATGCATTGTATATTTTAAATGATAACAATTTAAGGCTATTTACGTAATGCTTATGACATAATTTTGTTCGTTACTGATGTATTACAGAACTTAAGTGCTTTTATGTATGCATGTAACTATTCCACAAAACTTCACATATATTGTTCATGGTGTAGTCCAAGAAAAGATAACAATGAATCAAAAGCGAAGTTTACCGTTAAAATATCTTGCATTTTTTTCTCTTATCAAATGATTCTCAATAATAATATATATATGTTTTACCAATTATTCTCCGTTTAAATTATACACAGCACAAGACATTTTCATTGTTGAAATTCAAGTATACTGGAATATCAACAATGAATTTAATGTATTTAAGCGTAACTGGTTTATCAAAAAGAAGACTAGAAAGTAACTGTTTAATCGGACATTTTCCTAAAATAAACTTATTCTTTTATAAAAGATCACTTGACTGCTTTAAATTGCCTAGTGTGTCGGTGACATTAAACACATGTCTAGTGTGTCGGTGACATTAAACACATGTCTAGTGTGTCGGTGACATTAAACACATGTCTAGTGTGTTGGTGACACTGAACACATGTCTAGTGTGTGGGTGACACTGAACACGGAAAGGAACAAAACTAAGCTACAGAAGTAAATATGGAAAAACAATAAAAACTTGTCAGTTAGAAGGGTTTAGGTGCAGTTCGTTTGGCCATGGCAAACAAACAACTTTTTAAATCTGGCCATAGTTCTTGTTACCAAACACCTTTAAATGTGCTCTTCGACCTGTGTTTTTGAATAAGGTGAAATTAGGTTACAGAAATGGTTTAAACTGACCTTGTTTAAAGCACAGATGAAAATGTCTTGCTATGTTTCAAATGTAGTAGATATATTGATCATCTGATTTCATTGTTTATTTGTTTGAATGGAGTTTAATGCCACTTTCAGCAATTTTTCAGCTATATCATGGCGTCCAGTTTTTATTGGGGGAGGAAGCCGGAGCACCCGGAGAAAAACCTCTTTGCCAAATAAGAATGGAGTCAAGTACACGCTGCCTACAGTGAACTCAAACCTGCAACCTCAATGTTGACAGACCATGTGATCAATAGTAGAAGAAGAAGAAGAAGATACTTTATTTCCAAATTAAAGGGCCTCTTATGAGGCATAAAATACATACAACAGATATGATTAGAAACAGACATAACATTTACAAAATAATGCATAATAATTATTACAATGACAGTCACTTATCCTTTCCACATTATAGATATTAAATATTAAATATTATTAAATGGCATAACAAGAAATTGCTTTGACTTGTCCTAGTATAGGCTGAGTCCTCCCCCCCCCCTCTGGAGATTTTAAACGACATGAAGTTTAAATGAATTTATATAATCTCTGTTTAAATACATGTATATATACAGATTAAAGCTTCAAATTTATTATATTTTACTCTCTATAATAAGCTTACATACGGAATTCAAAATGTCCATGTTCTCATTGTTTAGAAGCCACAATAATTTATGATCTTGATTCAGGCTATTAAACTTTGGACATATATTGAGTATTGCAACTATCATATTATTTCTCTCATTGGGAGCTGTTGTACATGAAAATAAAAAATGTTTCTCGTCGTCTATTTCTCCAGATGGGCATCGAGGACACAACCTATTTTGTCTGGGAACATCCTGGTATCGACCCTTTTCTATTTGTAACCTATGGTTTGATATGCGTAATCTAGTAAAGTTTCTCCGTTGCTCAAAGGATTTTATAACTGTAAGATATTTTTCAAGACAAAATTTTGTTTTAATATAAGTGTAACTACATAATTTTCCATCTGAATGGTTTTGCATCTGTTTAATCCAGTTTTGTTCAAAGCATTGGAAAATAATTTTTTTATACATATACTTAAACTTATATTTGGAGATATTAGAAAGGATTTTCAGACCTGGTATTTTGTCCATTAAGAAGTTTACTGATCCATACCATGAGGGAATGTTGGCATTGAACAGTCTTTTTGATTCTGTATAAGCATCTTGTAACAAAGGGAATGTACCATTTAAGTTTTCGATCCTGTGCCAAAATCTTAGTATGGATTTTACAATATCAAAATGAATTGGAAAACGTCCTAATTCTGAAAGTACAGCCAAATTTGTAGCTTTTTTATTTACACCAAGAATGTATTTACAAAATTTTATGTGTAATTTTTCACTTAGTAAATTAAGATGTATTTGATCAATTGTCATATCTTCTTTTTTGAATCTGGCTGCATTAGGGTTAAAATATCCCCAAACTTCTGATCCATACATGAGAATTGGTTTTATGGTATGGTCAAAAATATGTAGACTATTTTTTATTGAAGGTCCGAACGAGAAAAAATCTCTTCTTAATTTGTAGTATGCCTTTAATCCTTTGTTATAAAGTTCCCTTTGAGCAACTGAAAAAGACCCTGATGCACAAAAAATAATTCCAAGGTATTTATATTCTGACACACACTCTATTTTATTTCCATTAAATAACAAGTTTTGTTTTATATGCCTGCCTGCCTTGTTGAAAATCAGGGCCTTTGTTTTTTTTGACATTAATATTTAGACACCAGTCATCACAGTAATTTTTCAAAATATTTAATTTGTCTTGTAGACCATTTAAGGATGTTGATAATAAAATGACATCATCTGCATACAGTAAACAATGGACTGGATTATTGTTAATAAAAACAAGGTCACTGGAGTTCAGAAGATACTTAGGAAGATCATTAATGAATATCTTAAATAAATTGGGGCTTAGGTTGTCCCCTTGCTTAACACCGACGTTATTAGGAAAAAAGTTTGTAGCTCTATCCTTTATTTTAACACAAGATTCACTTTGAGAGTACATATTTTTTATGATGTTATAAAAATGACTACTTATGCCATTTTGAATAAGCTTTATTTTAATACCAGTGTGTATGACAGTGTCAAACGCCTTCTGAAAATCAACAAAAGAGGCATACACTCTATCTTCTTTTGTATGACAGTATTTGTCTAGTATTGTTTTGAGGATAAACATATGGTCGGATGTTCCAGCCTTTCTAGTAAAGCCCATTTGGCAACTATTTATAATTTTATTCTTATCAAGATATTTTATCAATCTGTTATCCAGAATTTTATTGAAGAGCTTTCCAAGACAGTTTGTAATTGTTATCCCCCTATAGTTGTTTGGATCAGACATGTCCCCACTTTTGTGAATTGGGGTGATATATCCTTTTGACCAAGGTTCAGGATAATGTCCAAACGTAAAACAATTATTAAATAATTTATGAAGACATGAGATGATATGATTTTGACTGCTTTTCAACATATGGTTAGATATTCTGTCAAGACCTGGTGATTTATTAGCTTTGATTTCTGATATGGCTGCAGTTATCTCAGCCTCAGTAATTTTACCATCTAACTCTGTAAAATGTTTTTCTTTTTCAAGATCTTTTAGTTTTTCTTCAAGTAATTGAATACTGTCTTTAAACTCAGGTTTTGGATTGTTAAGCTTTTCAAAATGTGAATGCCATGTGGATGCAGGCAATTCAGTGTCATTGTCTGTTTTTTCTGCACCTTTTAATTCATCAATTAGACACCAATATTGTTTTGGGTCTTCATCGTGTAAAGCTTCAATTTGTTGTAAAAGTGACTGTTTATATGATTTATATTTTGCCTTTCTGGCTTTGCTATAATTTTTTAGCAGTTTATAATAATGACCCCGAACCTTTGGGTCATTAGGATATCTTGTATATATCTGACCATAATCCGTAAGATTTTTTCTCATAGAATAAAGTAGATGAACTACCTTAACCACTCGGCCACCTGATTGTAAAATCAATATATAATCAAACATGGAAACTGATAGATTTACAAATATTTTTCAACTATATAACTATTGATAAATTTCAAATGTTTTATTTAGACCGAGCCAAGTTAGAAAATCCAGAAAAAGTAGAAGATATACAACTGTGGTTGATTGACCAGCTAATGGCCTGTTTTAAGCTTCACCATGGTAAACGTTCTGTGGAATACTTCAGAAAACTGATAGACATGTTTGTAGAATTTAGGAACATTACCGAGGAGTTCCTGCAGACTCATAAGAAATGGAAGAATGACCCAGTGATGAGAACAAGGATTCCAGCACTTGGATTTTTCTTATTTGAGGATGATTGAAGATATGATTGGTTTGATCATACTATTTACTGTTTTTCACTGTCTGTCTTGTTAATTGTTAAATAGTGTCACTTTGTAAAAACAAGATCTTTACACTGGTTTCCCCTTTTTTCAATTTGTTATGGCTAATCCAGAAAATTTTGTATGATAGGGGGTCGGTGGTATATGCAATACAGTTCTAATAAAATTTCATGGGTGGTGGATTTTCTTACAAGTATGTCTCAAGAACTAAACAAGATAAGTATTTTTCTATTATAAACATACATTATATACATACTAAGTACATATAAAATAGAACCAACATGTATTTCATACATAGTATCTGTATGATTAGTGTGAAAACTAACGAGGTGCATAGATGTTATTTGTAACCAGCTGAAAGAAATAAAACATGGTTCAAGTAGAACACCTAATTCTTGTGTAATATAAAGCTTGAAACTTATAATCATGAAAGTATCAATACTATAAAGAAAGCTGTATGGACTTCCGGGTCATTATTGTAGTATAAAGGGGTGGTGGGGGGGAGGGTCCAGTAAAATTTTTTATTTTTCCCAAAACAGATAACAGTAAATTTAAAACAATGACAACAGATTACAGCATTTTAGATGAGAAAACAGAAAACGGTGAGCTCAAAAATCGAAAAAACAGATAACAGCAAAATCTTATTGAAGGGCTATAGGGCGAGAAGATATGCAGTAACTAGTATGTATATTTCTCCCTTCATAGGAAGACTCAATTACATGAAAAAAGTGGTGAATAAAACGAATTAACAGATAACAGAAACAAAAATATGAAAATCAGTTTTGACTATTAATAGCAAACATGGTTTTATTTTCATTATAACAGTTAACAAGTATCAATTTTAAAGAAAACAGATAACAGCTAATGGTTGAAAAACAGTTAACAGTTGCTTTATGTAATAATGCCCATATCATGTTAACAGAAAAGATCTTGCCCCCCCCCCCCCCCCCTTTGTATTTGCTGACGAATGAATACATACATAATTCTATCATGACAATTTTAATGAGTTAAAAGAGAAATTATTACTGAACTTATATTAAATGTAAAAACAATATCTGATCACCTGACACTTGTTAATTGAGTACATTTGTCTTGACAAGGTCATTTTTGGCCAGATTTCACAGATTGAAAATCTGGGTTATAATATGGTGAATGTCAGGTTTAGGAAAAAATTTTCATAACAGTTTTCTCAGCATCTACTAATCATATTCTCTTGAAATTTAGTATGCAGCATCAGCATGGCCTCCCATAATGTGGGATTCGATTTCAGGTCTGTTGCTCACCTACTTCCTAATTTACAAAATCCTGCCATTTCTGTCTTTGAAGGATTTTTATATTTTGTTCTGATATCTGTAATTATTGTAATTTTTTAGTTATTCATTAGTATACTGCTAATGATTCCCCCTCACAGCTTTAAATTGTATCAAGGATTTCATGTGTAATATCAAATTAATATTAGTTTCAGGCCTTGTCTGTTTTCATGTTTGATTTTGAAAGCTTTTCATTAGCTTCAAACATATCATATGACATAAATACAGCACCTGGATATCACATATCTTGTTTTTACACAAACATTGGATACATATCCTAATCAACAGGGTAATATGGTCAAAAAAGTTTTACTCATGGACATTTTGTATGGCCTTGGCAGGTAATTTTCTAAGACACTTAAATTAAAATGTATCTTTCAGAACTTCTTTACATACTGCACTGGTGTAATAATTGTATAGTATTGCAATAGTGCAATAAGTGTATAATATTGCAATATTGTTTAATACTAAACTAGTGCTATAATTGTATAATATTACAAAAGTGCTATAACATAGGTTTACTTTATCTACATAATACTGTAAACATGTGTCTGTGTAGAAAGCTGGTTCTGTGAACATTTTTCATTCTTGCTAAATAAAACAATATTTCATACTATTTACTTTTAAAAATGATGAAATGCTAGTGTTGTAAGATTTGTTTCACAAAATTTGGATAAATACACATTTTCAAAATTTCCTTCTTTAGAACTAAAACAGTAAGAATGATAGCTATTATAAGTTTTATTTTTAAAGTATTTTAGCTTTTTATATGAATCTTCTTACAAAATAAACAGACATACTTCCATAAATGTACATAAAAAGCTTTTTTCATCAACATTTCATGTTAGTATTGTATTTATGACATCCGATATTTTTATTGTCAAAAGTATTTAAACAGTTTGAATGTTTTTACATGTTTATTGTATATTTAACTGTTTTATGCCTGAACACAAGGTAAATATGGGGACGTTTGCCTACTGTCAAAATGACTTGAACATTGAACACTTCTACATTGGCAACTCTTAAATGAATAGTCCACTGGTTTTTCTGAAAAGTTGGTCATTACGATTATAATTTCAGTTCTACTCTAACTTCTTTATGATGAAAATATATATTATATATAACAGTTTAAGTCTATCTTGAAAGCAAATATCTGCAGTTATAAAATCTCGTTTTAGTTTACCTGGACCAAAGGTCCATATAAGATTTTGTCATTACTTGGCATCCATCATCTGTTGTCCAACGTCCGTCCATCATGAACTTTTTCAAAATCTTCTCTGAAACCACTCAACCAAATTTGTATAAACTTTGTCAAAATCATTCTAAGTGTATCTAGTTTCATCTTTGGCATTGTTCTATAGACAAAAATGGCCAATGTTATTAAAAATAGAACAAAGGTGTTGACACATGTTGTTGGTCAATGTCTCAAAAATGTTAATAAATTAACTGGACTAATAATTGTATGTAACTAAAATAACAGGAAGGACACCAACAAATCATTTCATTTTTGGCTGGATTTCACAGAGTGAAAATCCAGGTTATAATATGGTGAATGTAGGTTGGGCGGGTGGTGAAAAACTTTTCACAACAGTTTTCTCAGTAACTACTAATCACATTCTCTTAAAATTTGGTATGCAGCATTAGCATGGCCTCCTATAATGTGGGTTTCGATTTCAGGTCTGTCGCTCACCTACTTCCTGTTAAATGAAAATCTGGCCATTTCTGTCTCAATCTAATTAAAATTAAGGCAGTGACCATAGCAAAAAAAGAGTGAGCAAGTGAAAGATTTAATTTTAATAAGATTGTTTCTGTCTTTGAAGGATTGTCTGATGACTCCTTATGGAATTAATTGCCTTTAAATGACAATTTCTTAGTTTTTGTCTGATGACTCCTTATGGAAGTAATTGCCTTTTAAAGACAGTTTCTGAGTTTTTCTTTTTCAAGTTATGTGTGTTTCACGGGTGTGATTATAGGTTTCTGGTAGCCTCTAGTTTTATTTTGTTGTTTCATAGTTATTTGACTTTTCATAAATGTATATTAAAAATATAAAATTAGTTAAGGGCATCTAATACACAAAGTGAAATTGCAGAAATGTACGAATTATAATAAACTGATATTTTTTTATCACCATCCTATTTCTATGCTGTATATTTGTGCAGAAAACAGAGTTTTATGTATGGTCTTTCTAAAATGCTAATGAATTTATTTCTAAAATATTCTTTTCGGTATTACTGTCAGATATTATACACATAACATCATGACAGTAATATTGTTTTGTATAGATTTCTTACCCTTTGTTGCTGATGCTGTCTTATACTTGTGATAAAATCATTCCATTATTCATGTTTTAATGGAACAGGAAGTAGTTTGTAACATACCTACCTGTATTCCATTAAATAAACCCTTTATGGGATAAGCAATATTGTGAGAAAATTTAATGAAATGAATCTCAGTTTGTTATATATTTTGCTGTTTTATACATCATTTATTACTGTATATACTTATAAACCTTAATTGCATACATTTAATACAGAGTGAACCTTGACTTCACATTTGCACATTGTGTCCCAATTTTGATACGTCCTCAATAAATTTTATATAATGTTCATAAAGATAACAGAATCTGTCATTCACATAATCAAATGCATATTTGGTCTTTTTAATCTTCAATAATGTTTAGATTGCAAAAATTTAATACACAATATTCATGGAATTACAGTTCGACCTATTACATGTAAATATTTTGGTCATTTAAGAGAAAATCATATGACATTAAAGGTCAGCTATTATTTTTCATTTAGTCAATGTCTAATGAGTGTATAAAAATTAGTATAAATTTATTTTGTCTGCAAGCTTTTGTAAAGTAATTTATGATTGGTTAGTTATAATGAATTAATCTGTACCCATGATGCTTTGTTCGTTTTTATATGGTGAAACCTGTTTAAACAACAAAAAATTACGTCTCAACATCAGAAATATTTGTTATTGAAACTGGAAAACTGCCTATTGTTCAAAAAAATGCTAGTCTGATTGAAACCAAAATGCATACCTGACTATTATGAAGACAAATTTCAGCCTCAAGGGTATATCAGTTTAGGCAAGTTACATGGTATTGCAGACATAGGTCGGTCTCTTTGTAAATATTTTCTCTTCAGTTATTGATCATCTGGTTTCTGTATAGTCTTTATTTTACATTCAAAATCATGTACAAAAAAGGAAGGCATTTTGTTTAGAGTTTTCATTTTTTTTAAATAATAAATGTTAAACAAACCAACACATTACACTTCTTAAATAACAGTTTTTGTCTCGCCTGCGACGAAAGTCGCTGGAGGCGAGACATATGTATGGGAATCCAGCGGGGGCGGCGGCATAAACACTTGACATCTTGCTTCATATATTTGTAAGCCCAAGCCCTAGGTCCATCAAATTTGGTCCAGAGGTAGCTTATGATGAGTACTTGCCAGTCAGTCACCTGTCACCTGACCTTGAGCTCAATTTCGCGGTCCGGTGACTACGTTAAAGTTTTTGGGTTACGACAGTTCCTCTGTAACTACGCATGGTAGGATGACAATATTTGGTATATAGGTTGCTGATGAATAGTACATGACTGTCTGGTAGGTTCCACCTGACCTTGACCTCAATTTCATGGTCCAGCGACTACGTTAAAGTTTTTGGGTTACGGCTGTTCCCCTGTAACTATGCATGGTATGGTAACAATATTTCGTATACAGGTTGCTGCTGATATTCAATGCTATTTACGTAATGCTTATGATGAAATTTATTTTCGTTACTGATGCGGAATGCAGGCGAGACGTTTTTCTGTGTCCACACTTGTTAGACCTTATGCTTAATAACATTTGTTTTTAGACATCATACTTAATAACATTGGTTTTAAGCCTGTAAACACATTAGAATTTTTTTTCTATTTATAGACATTATTGTACCATCGGTGGAGAATGCTTGGTGTGGCATGTGTATTTTTGTTAGCTTTTTTCCTCTCCATATCAGCAGTCATTGTCATTCACAATATTTTTATATTTGAATATTTATGTCTGAATTGACAGATATGAACCAAAGTTTAGCATGTAATAGATCATGTCAAGGATGGTCTGCAAATGTAGCACATTTTAACATATTGCCTCCTGTTTAATATCAGGCTAATTATATGTTCTGCATGATTAAAATTCAAAGATATTTTCTGAAATTTTTTTTGTTTTTCTTCTTGTTATTAAGTTCTTGATATAAAATGTAATATTTTCTCAATCTGTGTAATGTAGACATAAATATTTACAACAACAGATACTATAAATTGTGTACGGTATTATATAGGTGTAAACAATTTGGATGGTCTCCTGAAAATATATGGTCCTTGAACACAAAGGTCTTTTATGACAGGCTCCACTTGACCTTAACTAAATTTCTTGCATTCTACTTGGCTGGTTGGTATTGGATAAACTTTATATACTGTGTATATAGGGTCAACTGTTTTGCAGACCTTGCCAACTGCCCCTTATATCAACGTAAATCTCATTGTGTTAATATGTATACCTATATTATTTATTGTATCTGTTTTAGGATACATATAAGAAAAACAAACAGGAATTTATTCAATTAAAACATATTTAAATTTAATTTAATTCTTATTCAAAATGATGTCCACAAATTTAGGAATCTGTTATTAATTTTATGGTATTGTGTAAAATTCAGATTTTGAACATGTTTTACTTCTCTGAATTGAGTTGTTAAAAAAAACATAATAATTAAACAACAAAATTTGCAAAGTTATTTGAACTTTACAATTAAGTGGAATTTTTTATGCTTAAAATTAGCATAAAAGATTGAAGCAAGATGTACAAAATTACTATCTTTGACTATTCTGAATGGTTTTTGGATGTAATAGAAAGAGTAAAGAATTCAAAATAAAAGGGGCAGCTAGCTATGGACATATTACATGCTGATAGTTGTAGACAATATGATTTAGCTGTGTCAACGATTGTTGTAGCTGCAGAACCTTAGCTCTTTAGATCCTTTGGCCATTTTTTGATTCTGCAGACCATAAATGGTCCACCATATCAAAAAAATTGCCAAAGGAACTAAAGAGCTACAGTTTAGCAGCTACAATTGTTGATGAAGAAGATTAGAGTTGTTCTTTTTGTTAATGAATGTTTATTTGTTTATTTACCTACACTGCAATAAACATTTATTGCCTCCCTTGTTTTATGTTGTCCTTGTTTAAGTAAATGGAAGTCTATTTGTATGATGTCTTAATTTTTGTTTTTGGTGTTATCATTTTTAACCAATCAACAGATGAGGACCTCATATTCACTAGTGACAAAAGTATTTTTCCACACGGGTCAAGCAGTTGCAGTATTACATAAATATATAGAGAAAATATGTTCCATCATTTCTAGGGACATGTTATTAGCATTATCTGTTTATTATGTGGTACTGCCAATTTTAGTTTTGTTCTGTCTTACTTTTTTTTTATTCCATCAGAAATCCTTACTGCAAATCTAAGTTCTCCACTTCTTACAATCTTCAAAGCAGATTGAAGCAAAACTACACAGAAATATTTAAAGGATGGTCACGTACAATTGCAAAAATTGCAATTAAAAACATGCAAAGAGGCTAATCTAAAAAGGAGATGACTTAACCATTTTTAATACTATTCAAAACAGGAACCTATAAATTAGTTATACAAGCCGCAGTTCAAAACAAATTCGCTCGCCCTAATTTTAAGCCAAAGCTCATAGTGGTTAGCGAGTCTACCTCTGACTCTCTTAAAATAAGATCTAGTTGTTCAAGAAAATTAACTTTTGAAACAAATTCTTCGAAATCAGAATTGGGGACTCGGTGGCCGAGTGGTTAAGGTAATTCGTCTACTATTGATCACGTGGTTTGTCAACACTGAGATTGCGGGTTTGTGTCTCACTGCAAGCAAGGTGTACTCAACTCCAATCTTATTTGACAAGGATTGCCAGTTTTCCTGTGACAGGTATGGGTTTTCTCCGAGTTCCCTGGCATTTTCCCCCAATAAAATCTGGACGTCATGATATAGCTGAAAAAGTGCTGAAAGTGGCGTTAAACATAAACACACACACACACAAGTCGAAATCAGAAATGAACTCTTGACAGCCATATGGATAAAATACAGAAACTTATCATTTGCTTGTGGTTGTCTGTGTCTCTGTGGAGAGGAGCCTGACGTTGAGCAGTGTGAAGTGTATCCTAAAGCGCCTATACAGTTTACAATCTGGGGAGAGGAGCCTAACGTTGAGCAGTGGGCAGTGTCTCCTCAAGCGCATATACAGTTTACAATCTGGGGAGAGGAGCCTGACGTTGAGCAGTGGGAAGTGTCTCCTAAAGCGCCTATACAGTTTACAATCTGGGGAGAGGAGCCTGACGTTGAGCAGTGGGAAGTGTATCCTAAAGCGCCTATACAGTTTACAATCTGGGAAGAGGAGCCTGACGTTGAGCAGTGGGAAGTGTATCCTAAAGCGCCTATACAGTTTACAATCTGGGAAGAGGAGCCTGACGTTGAGCAGTGGAAGTGTATCCTCAAGCGCCTATACAGTTTACAATATGGGGAGAGGAGCCTGATGTTGAGCAGTGGGAAGTGTATCCTAAAGTGCCTATACAGTTTAAAATCTGGGGAGAGGAGCCTGACGTTGAGCAGTGGGAAGTGTATCCTAAAGCGCCTATACAGTTTACAATCTGGGAAGAGGAGCCTGACGTTGAGCAGTGGAAGTGTATCCTCAAGCGCCTATACAGTTTACAATATGGGGAGAGGAGCCTGACGTTGAGCAGTGGGAAGTGTATCCTAAAGTGCCTATACAGTTTACAATCTGGGGAGAGGAGCCTGACGTTGAGCAGTGGGGAGTGTATCCTGAAGCGCCAATACAGTTTACAATGATGTCAGATATCCCTGCTTATGCCGCGCACAGTTGTAACGAAACGGCTGCTACATAGTAGAAGTAAGAACTGTAGCCAACGTAAAACTGGTTTGAATCATTTTGAAGCTGAATTATCAGTTGGCTGAATGGTTGTCTCCAAGCAATTCGTCCTCGCTTTAATTTCCTCGACGTTTGCGGCACTGAATACGAGCGAAATTCAAATTGATGAAACTAAGCGTATGCCGTGATGGCAGTTTGAGGACATCTCTTTGTCATTATTTTGTCTAGACGAAACCCAAGTGAAAAACTTTGTCTACTTCATTAACATAGTTAACAACTAATGATGGATAGACCAAACAATAATAATGCGTAATAAATTGAACTTTTTGTCTACTTATTGCCTTGAAATGAAGAAAACTTTTTTTAAATTCATTAAGTTTTTCTATTAATTTGGTCAGATATAACTGCTAGGTGATTTATACATTCCCAGTGTTACGCATAATTAAAACAAAAATTCAAGTACTTCACTTTAAAGGTTCTCCTCCAAAGTCAGGTTTTATTAGTCCACGTCGCTCCATCATAACGTGATTGACGATGGAGCTAACGTGTTCTCGTGTAGTATCGAAAGGTTCCCAATCGAGTTAAGCATCGACGGAGCTAACACGGACTCAGAACCCTTGACTTGGGAGGATGCGAGTTAAGTAAAAAATGACGACTGTTTTATTTAAGATGTACTTATTCTTCGTTAAGGTACCCGGATGTTAAACATGTCTTACAGGATCACTGGAAAGACCCACTAACACACATAAAAAGATAATGCACTTATTATAATGTGAATTTTTATTACACTGATATCATTTTAAGGCAAAGAACATAAGGAAACGGAAATGTGTATATCCGGTTTTAGTGAAGACCAACATGTACAAAATGACTCAATTTTCCGTAAATAAATAAGATAAAAAAAACTTGATAAAATATGCCAGTGAACAATTACTCAAAAATACGAATGACTCGGCTTATTACTTCAGAGAAACGATGAGGTTGCATATGTTGAAGCCTTATGGCAGGCAGGGCAGTGGCGGATCCAGGGGGGGGGGCGTAAGGGGAGTACGCCCCCCTTTAAAAAAAGGAAAGGAAATAAAAAAGAGAACAGGGAGGGTAACAACCAGCGCCAAAGGCAAAAATGTAATCCCCGCTCGTCCTCGCCATAAATTAATGCATTAACGGTACTACCCCTGTCGTAAATGCGCCTCTGCGAGGCGCGGGAGGACCACTTCGTGGCGCTCCTTTCCCGATATCCCCTTTTTACGCCCCCCCTTCGAAAATCCAGTATCCGCCACTGCAGGGTATGCACGATTCGACAAAAAGATTGCTAGATTTGCTGCCGAAGGTCGGGGGTTTTCCCTGGGTACTTCAGCATATAGCTGACAAATTGGCTTAAAGTGGCGTTAAACCTCATTTAAACGATCAAAAAAATGAAACGATTCGAAATATTAGTATAAATTAGAAAACGGATAAGATAAATAACACAAAACTTTTATTGTCTGTCCCGCCACTGACAGTTATAAGTTATAAAGTTATAAATTAACGAAATAATAAGACATTCTTTCGCTAGATCTCTGGAGGGGGGGGGGCACGATCTTTTCTGTTAACGTGATTTGGGCATTTTTACACGTCTGTTAATTGTTTTTTAAATAAAGCAACTGTTAACTGTTTTTCAACCATTAGCTGTTATCTGTTTTCTTAAAAATTGACTTTGTTGTTAGCTGTTAAAAGGAAAATAAAAACCCTGTTTGCTGTTAATAGTCAGAACACTGTTAGCTGTTTTACAGTTTTTTTCTATGTTATCTTTTTAATCATTTTCTTCACAACTTTTTCATGTAATTGAGTCTTCCTCTGAATACACAAGATCACATACTAGTTACTACGGAACACTGATTAATGTACGCATTTTCTCGCCGTATCGCCTTCGATAAGATTCTGCTGTTATCTGTTTTTTCGAATTTAGAACTGTTTTCTGTTTTCTCATGTAAATTCCTGTTGTCTGTTATCATTATTTTAAATTTATTTTTATCGGCTTTGGGGGAAAAAATTGTTAACATGTTAATGGACCCCCGTTAGCCCCACCCCCCAACATCTCTGTTGATGTTATTAATCATATGCCTGGTCCCTTTCCCCTAAATACTACTGAGCACTGACACTATATTAGCTGATAATATTATAGAGCAGAAAGTTAAAGATATTTTAAGAAGTCTAGTTTATAACAAAATATTGTGGCAATAAAGGTATTAGCTGGCACATGTTAAAAGATACATTTAAAAGCATTTGATATATCTTTAGTACCTTGCCTATTTGAACTGTGATTTAACCAAAAAAAAAACAATTCCCAAGAAGCTAACAAAAATTCCACAGGTTATACATACTTTAAACACTCATTGTTACGTTGCGTAGGGAAAATAATGAAACTCGTTGTTTTTAAGTACCTCTTTTATTGATACTAACGAAATTTTTCTACTTTATTTCTATGAATCGGTCGAAAGGTTATCAATTATTAGAAATAAATCACAGAGAATGTTAGAACTTAGACCTTGACGATTTTAGAATGTTGTTTTAGACAATGTGTGGCATTAAGGGCCAATAAAACTAAAAAAATATTACGGAATATCGGGTGACCTTTTGAAATGTTTCAACGTCAATATAAAACATCACGGTAATTGGTGAATTACATTATCCTGCTTTGGTCAGTTAAACATGGTGTATCACAAGGATGTGCACTTGCTTCTTTATTGTTTTTGTGACATATCAATCATAAAACAGATTATAACTTAGGCTTTGCGCGGACGACACCTCATTTGCATATTCTGGACTAGATTGCGATTTAATGTAAAGTGAAGTCCATGATAATTTTTTTTTAAATATACCAAAATAAGAATTTACTGTGCTAAAATAGAAGTACCAAATGTGCAAAGAAAAAGAAGCATACAGTCCATCTAATTTGAATACAGAGGAAAATTTTTATCTAAATGGCGATACAATGGGGTTGTTGGGGTTCTTTCGGTTTTTACCCAATATATATCGAAAACTAAAAATAAAATAAAAAATCCAATCAAAGTCAGATTACAATACAACTTTGTTAAAACACGAAAAATATCGAACATTTTGCACCTTTGTTTTTTTATTACAAAACTAAAGAGTTAAATGAAAAATATAAATATATATAAATTAATTGGCTGAAAAAAATCCCCATCAAAAACCGATTAACATTTCTGGTCAGAAACTCTTTGTTACCCTTTCAACGTTACCCTAAAAGTGTATCAAAGGAAAATATAGGGAAAAAATTTTTAATTGTTATGTTCAAAGAAAAGACTAATCTAGTAAGAAGAAAGACTACTTTTCAATAGGTTAATAGTCCACAGTAACGTCCGATCTAGAAAATGAGAATACAAATCCGAAGATTTATGCAATGTAAACACCATTCGCCATTCGGGAAGTTGATAATTGATTGGAAAGTTAGTCACCACATTTGTCGTAGCTTGTCACAAGAAGGTCTTATTAAGATGGGTTGGTCTAATAGACAACTACCATAAGGGGAAGACCATTTGCCGATTCTGAGGGTCAGGTTTTGTATTTTCTGAGCACGGTCAGGTCGGATATAAATAAACTGTCTAATCATACAAGAAAATGAATATTATGGCCCTGCATGATAAATGGAAGTAAATTATCGGTTCTGTCTGGTTTAAATAAATATAATAACCCTAAAATGTCTAAAATGATCACTTTTTTCTTAATATAGAATTAGAATATATTTTTGATTATTATCACATTTAAACATCTTCTTTACATTCTAAAAAGGGGCCTCGGAAGCCAAGTGGTTAAGGTAGTTTGTCTACTATTGATCACTTGGCGGGTTTGAGTCTAACTGCGGGCAAGGTGCGCTCGACTCCAACCTTCGTATGATCGTACATTATAAAGTTATTTTGACGTTACAGTATAATGTTTATAATGATTGTTATTTATATTCTATAGGAAGTAAGACATTTTGGCAGCCAATAATAATGTAACAACAAATCAGGAGCTTCTCCATAGCTTAAGTATATGGAACGCCAAATTAACATATATTCAATTAATTGTACCTATCTTCAAATAATTGAAGATATCTTCAATCATTTGAAGATATCTTCAAATAAATTGAAGATATCTTCAAATAAATTGAAGATATCTTCAATTCAATTGTACCTATCTTCAAATAATTAAAGATATCTTCATATCAATTGAACCTATCTTCAAATGAATTATACCTATAGGTGCAATTTAATTGATTCATTTGAAGATATCTTCAATTCATTTGAAGATATCTTCAATTCAATTACACCTATCTTCAATTGAATTGAAGATATCTTTAATTCACTTGAAGATAGGTCTAATTCCAACATCTCCATAATTCATTTGGAGATATCTCCAATTCATTTGAAGATATCTTCAATTCATTTGAAGATATCTTCAATTCAATTAGGAAAAGTAGTGAGTTATCGCTCGTTTGCAGGTGGCGCCGTGGTAGCCGGTCCATGTTAATTTGCGGTTATAATGTAATATCAGCGTTTGTAAACTCACAAAGAAGAAAAATCGATATTAATTCTTCAAAACAAACATTAAAGATCTTTCTTTCGGCCATAAAAAAATCATTTATTATCGTTTTACAACAGATTTGACATACAGTTCGGGCAAACATGTCCACCCAGTTCCCCCCCCCCCTTTTCTTATTTATACGAAAGCATACATGTTTATACTGTAGGAAATTAATTCTTTACCATTATTTTCGAGCAATTGATGTTTCATCAACACTGAAATACTTTTTGTCTTTTTTCACGGCATTGAAATATTTTGCTTCGCCATTTCTAACTTCGAAATGGACGATACCTACAGCGGCTGTGGAGTAACATAGGTATTGTAACAAGATTTTTAAAAAATGCTTTCTTATAAATAAATTAATTGAAAGAGAAAATATTTTTTGTATGGAAATATTGCTAGTTTATTATAAATAATCGTTTTTGTTTTCTTAGGGAACATGGTGAAACGGCGATGTTCGAAACATAGAATGCATATTTTAGTAATATTACGAAAGAAGATTAATAGATTACAAACTTTTCAATTAACTAATTTTTATTCCAGAAAGTTTTGCATTTCTATTTTTTAATTCTTGATTATTCTTCTTTCAAAGCAGAAATTGTTAAATTCGCGTATTTATCACGGTATGATTCAATTGTCAATAGCGTTACGATCAGTGTGTAAACATAAAGTCGCTGGACCGGGAACAGCGGTGCCATCTGGTAATTTTCAGGAAGAGATAATTCACTATTGTTTCCCATTACACCTATCTTCAATTGAATTACACCTATCTTCAATTGAATTATATTATAATACAAATTTGATTAAGTGCAATTGAAGATACCTAGGCACAATTGAATTGAAGATAGGTTTAATTCAATTGAAGATAGGTTCAATTCAATTGAAGATATCTATAATTGAATTGAAGATAGGTACAATTGAATTGAAGATATCTTTAATTGTGCTGAATTGTACCTAGGTACAATTGAATTGAAGATAGGTATAATTGAATTGAAGATAGGTATAATTGAATTGAAGATAGGTATAATTCAATTGAAGATATCTTCAATATTTGAAGATAGGTACAATTAATTGAATATATGTTAATTTGGCGTTCCATATAAGTAAGGACTGTTTACACTAAAACATTGTGTATTACAGATATGAATAAATATTGCAAATGATAGAAAAATACATATTCTGACTCTGTGGAACTAACTGAAAATAAAAAAATCTTAACACCTTCAAAATGGAAATAGTTCATACTTCACCAAATTTATTTGAATTAAACACGTGGAATCAAACGGTCGTATGGAACGCCAAGCTGGACAGTAACACTTTAGGCTTACACCTTAAATTTTTTACATTTAAGATTTTTTACGTGTATGATTTTTTACGTGTAAGAATTTTTACATGCAAGTCTTACACGTATATGGAACGCCAAACTGGACAAAAGTGCTTAAAGCTTACAAGTTTTTACATGTAAGATTTTTTTACGTGTAAGTCTTACACATAAGAATTTGTACGTGTAAGTCTTTACGTGTGAGAATTTTTACGTGTAAGTTTTACGTCTAAGTCTTATGTGTGAGAATTTTTACGTGTAAGTCTTACATATAAGTCTTACACGTAAAAAATAACCAATCAGAAGACATTGTTTGCAAATAGGTATCTATTTATATCATTGTGATCACAGTTCACTACTATTTTAACTAGATATCAGTGAGATGGTACCCATCTCTGTGGGCCCCGCGGACCTTCAGGTCAAGGTCAAAGGTTATCAACCATGGCATGCGACACATCGCCTTGATATTATCTACCCACATTCCAAATATCAAAAGCCTACCTCGAAAGATAAAAAAAAAGATACAGCCCGGACATGAATTTGTCATGCAGAAAGCAATAATGTGACCTTAAGGTCAAAGTTCAAGGTCAAAGGTCAGCAACCATGGTATGCGACACATCGCTTTGATATTATCTACCCATATTCCAAATATCAAAAGCCTTTTTTATCAAAAGATAAAAAAAAGTTACAGCTCGGACAAGATTAGTTTCGGACGGACGGACGGATGGACGAACGGACGGACGGACAGACTGATCACTATAGGGCGTCCGCCACAAAGTGGCGGGGCCCTAATAAAAGGAAATCCTTCGCTGGGCATCTCCTGTGAGCCTGAGCCTGTTGCAAACATAAAAAAATCATTTAATGACACCACCCATCTTCTTCCACTTTCAAATACAACTGCTTTGCCATCTGAAAAAATAAACTCTTTTACAAAACCAAATCGATATGAAATGATAATGCAAACCATAAAAAAACATATATATATTTAACTGATTATCTATTTTTATCTTGTGCTGTGTTTATTTTTTCTGTGTCCGTGTGTGCCAACAAGGCGTACTGATATTGCACATTTATGTTTCTGGATGTTTGTACAAGTATATAGCAAGTAGAATTTCAATGAATAGTCTACATGTAGTTTATTTATATATATTAATCATTAACAAGAATATGTCCAATGAGGTACCAGACAATTCGGACCGTATGTCAGGACAATTCAGACCGTATATCAGGACAATTCGGACCGTATGTCAGGACTATTCGGACCGTATATCATGACTATTCGGACCGTATGTCAGGACTATTCGGACCGTATATCATGACTATTCGGTCCGTATGTCAGGACTATTCGGACCGTATGTCAATGAAATTGTTTTTATATTAAAAGTGATAAAAATAAAAAGTAATAATAATATTAGATAAAAAAAATAATAAAACATTGCATTTTTCCGAATAATTGTTACCAAATGAAGCAATTTTCCTTATCGACTCTTAATTGCCTTTAATTTCTCTTAATTATCCAATTTAATTAATTGGTTTATGTTTTTCAATTTAATATCGTAAAATAATTAGACTGAACTAGTTAAATGAGATAAAAGTCAATTAAGTGTTGTTTATGGTTATCATTTAAATTAATTTCAATTCTTTATTACTTTAAGCAGCAAGGCTCATCAGTATACAATATATATATTAAATATAAAGCAGTGTAAAATTAAAATGAACAAAAATGTCAATATATGAATATTTGTTACATCTGAGAATTTGATACGTTTCAAACAATTAAAGTTGACCTTAAATTAAATGCACGATCGATAAATTTACAAAGATTACGCAAATCTTTAACATGTTCAGTTGACAGTAACTGGACAAGTTTAAATGTAGATGGTTTCTTATAATAAATAGACTTTAAATACTGTTTTCTTAAATCAGAATAGCATGGACATAAAATAATATTCATCTTCTATAACATTTAAAACACACACATTACACTTTCTACTAGGTCTTTCTATACCATAATAACGACCAGTTTCAACTTATAAATTATGAGATGTCAATCAAAGCTTAGTAAGAAATTTTCTATAAAAAAGGGGTTTTGTAAGATATCTTTGAATACATATATATTCAACAACATGCATAAACAAAAAATATTTTGGTGAACTAAGCATTTCCAACAAAAATTGCTTAGCCTGATCATATATCCTTTCCTTTACAAAAAGTAAGATATTTTTTCTATTACTAAATTATCTTGATAAACCCAAAAATCTTGTAAACCTAAATGACATAATAATTGTTTAAGCTGATAGACCCAACTACTTTTATTATCAACTAAGTTTTCTAACTGGTATAAATAACAACTCTTAATAATACAATTTTTGGATGATAAAATTTCTATTTTCTAACACTTTGTACTGTCTTTTAGCAAACAAAAGATTTTGGTGATTGCCAATAGATTTGTCTACATAAGAGTTGTGTAAGGCACTGAGGTACAAATTTCGCAGTCGTTTGCACTCGGCATTGAACCAGGGTTTATCTTGTAATTATTTCTTGCTATTAATATTTGAAGCGTTTGGACTTTTCCCGCTATGTTCCGGTACACGAACACACGGACAGACAATATCACATAAGTGCTCCACGAATGTGAACGTAAGAGTCAATACCGTTTTGAGTTAGGTCAATTTCGTTGAATACTGTTTCACTTAACCCGCCGCTATGTAAAGTTAACTGTTCATAAAATTGATCCTTTACATTGTCGTTCCATCGGTAACGTCCGATATTTTCACCAATTACTTCAACATCAATATTATAATTTTCCTGCTTCCTAGTGTTCTTACATTTGATTTCAACATGTAAGGGAGCGTGATCGCTAAAAGTAGTGAAATCACCGGCATTAAAAGTTAAGACTGTAGGAAATAGCTCGAAAGGTACGACTAAATAGTCAACTACACTTCTTCCTCGTGATCCACAAAATGTAAAATCTGAAGCATTACCATCTTTATGACGACCATTCATTATACGTAAACTGGTGCTTTTGCAAATGTTTAACAATCTTGTTCCAAATTGTTCATTATTCGATCGGGATTTCGTCTTACAGGCAATGAAATATCACTCATATAGCCAAAAATATGGTTGAAATGATCAAAAATAGCACTATTAACATTATCATTATTAATAAAATCATTACCTATAGAAGTTCTAGCATTCATATCACCAAGTAAAAATACCTTAGATGTAGCAGAAGATTACTTTTCTATAAAAAATTGTAAATAAAAAAATAAGTTACAATCATATATATTATAATACCTGGAATTTGAGGGAGGCAAATATGCACAAAAAAACATAATACACCAACCATCTACATTTAGATCTGGAGATACCCTTAAAATAACTATAGTATAAGTACTCACTTACCAAGGCAACAGTGCCAGAAGAAACTATGGAAAACTCAATCAAAGATGACCTAATGGAACAAGTGTATACATTGGAAGCTGCAGAGACATTTACAAGGTAGAGTCCGGTACCGAATGACGCAAGAGAATAATAGGTTCTTTCATACGTTTTTGGGAAAGACCGGTTGATCTTTCACGAGTTATAGAAATTTTATGTCTTTCGCGAGTGGAGCGCAGCGGAACGAGCCAAAAGACATAAAAATTTCTATCACGAGTGAAAGTTCACACGGACTTTCCCAAAAACGTATGAAAGTACCTATTTCTTCCGTAAACCAACAACTTTCACATCGCTATAACATAGAGGCTCTCCATTGTTTTAGACTCCATTGTCTCTGACGTCCAATCAGAACGCCGGAAACAAGAACGTCATAGAAGAACGTTGTTATGCTTCCATAACAACGTTCTTGTTTCTGGCGTTTTGATTGGATGACACAGCAAGTACAGATGTGTGCGCGTGAGCTCATCTGTACTGGGTCATCTGTACCAGAAATCGACCATTTACGGAAGAAAATTGGTATCCAGCCTTGGTTTTACATTCACTGTAAAGAGACAGCACGTCAATTCAACAGAATGGCGCTGCAGTGTAAGAGGCAAGAAGCTGACCTGTCCAGTCGTTGTAATACAGCGAGGTGATAGCTAGTCTACCCAGAAAACACACCAACACGCTGCCAAACCAGGAATCCTGACAGCAGTTAAAATCGCGAAGGGGATATTTATTTTATATTGTTTAAATTCAATTAGGATTAAAAAATGATATGATTACTTGAAGTGAACTTAACATATCAACTTATATATTTAAAATATTAAAGCCGAATGCAAAGACAAACAGCTACTGTTACACTTAAATTCACCTACTAGCTTTATAATTCTTTTTTTTTTGTGTTTTGCAGATTCGTTCAGCAGCACAGAGTGGTAGCATGTTTGATTCCGCGCCAAAACTGGTTGACCAAATACTAACAGACAAACCTTATACATAAAAACAAAAATAAAAAAACAACCAAACAAACAAAAACATGCAACAGATCGGCTGTAAAAAAGCATGAATACAAAATATCTCATTGTAAAATTAACATCTTTATTCGTTATAAAACGGTCCGAATTGTCCTGGTAAACGGTCCAATTTGTCAGGGTTCGAATTGTCTGGGGGCCGAATTGTCCGGCATTCGTCCAAAAGACATAATAAAGACGGACAGACGGACGAACGGACCTATATTTGTTGAGATTTTGCCCGTTCATATTCCGTTGGACTATAATTTTGCACGTAAAACTTGCACATAAAAAATCTCACTGTAAGACTTACACGTTAAAAATCACACGTATAAAGTCTTACACGTTAAAAATCTTACACGTATAAGCCTTAGATGTTTTTGTCCAGTTTAGCGTTCCATACGGTCGTCCCCAGAGTGCAAATGAAGTACCTATGTACCAAGTTCAAATCACCTGATGATAGCATCTATATTGATGTTCCGCTAGGTCAAGGTTAAAAAAACAGTTGTTTTTGGTTTTTTTATCAGAGACCAACCTACTACTGAAACCTGACAACGAAAAAGTCCAAAAGCAACGATTGTCAATTGATTTAAAATTTAAAATTCGAGAAATTTCGATAGTGATCATTAAGTAGAATGCTGATGTGCAGTGCTTTTGTTGTATTACGAAATCGCTGACCTAAATACAATCGGAAGTCACGGGGCTTACCCATATGTCTGATGTAAGGCTTGGTGACTTAGCAGAATTGTTTATAAACAATCTAACATTCTTACGTTGGTGTAAAGTTTGATATAAGGATTGTCATTCACGTGTCTGAACGTTACCAGTTACATAACAGGTATGTAAAGCAGAACCACTTACTTATCATAATTAAAAGTAATTAACTGATGGACAATTTTGCAAAAGTTGTACGTCCTGAATGGTAACAATACTAACAGTAGTCCGAGAATCCTCTGCCGTCCAACGCTTTTTTTTTCTTTTTTTTTCGTGGGACGTCAGAGAGCTCTCCATAAGCAAAACAGCGGATTTTGCGACACCGGTCTGGGTCGGCACATTTCATCGTGTCAGATATAATAAAACATTTTCATCCAGATAATCTATAAATAATTCGCTTTTTAGCTCACCTGACCCGAAGGAGCTATTGCCATCACTTGGCGTCCGTCGTCGTCGTCGTTAACTTTTCTTCAAAAATCTTCTCCTCCAAAACCACTGAAGGGATTGCTTTGAAACTTTGCACACATCATCAGTAAAATGTCCTCTACCAAGTTTGCTTAAATCATGGCCTCAGACCAACCAACATGGCCGCCATGGCTAAAAATAGAACAGGGGGTCAAAATACAGTTTTTTGCTTCTAGTTCAAAAAGTATAACAGATACAGGAAAACCGAACAGACCTTCCTTCTTTAGCATCTAAAGCTCTACAAAACACTCCATTGGGTCAAAGTTGTATGATGACTCCTTGTAGGAGTTATTGCCCTTTAATTGTCAAAATTGATGATTTTTGCCATTTTTGCCTCAAAATCTTGAAAATTATTAGAACTAGAGAAAAAGTTAGCATTGCTTAATTGTTCTGCTCTATGAGATCTACAAAAATGACTTAAGGGTCAAGATTGTCTGATTAACCGTTTAAGAGTTATTCCCCTTGAACTGTTTTTTTTAATCGGTTTTAATTGATTTTTTAAAATCTTCTCCTCTGAAACAACTGAAAGTACTGCTTTGGAACTTTGTACACATCATCCGTCAAATTTCCTCAACCAAGTTTGTACCAACCATGGCTGCAGATTAACCAACATGGCCACCATGGCTAAAAATAGGACCGGGGGGGGGGGGGGGGGGGGGTAAAATACAGTTTTTGGCTTATATTTAAGTGTAACAGATACAGGAATACCGAAGAGACATGCCTTTATCTGCAACAAAAGCTCTACGAAACACTCCATTGGGTTGAAGTTGTATGATGACTCCTTATACATGTAGGAGTTATTGCCCTTTAATTGTCCAAATTGATTATTTTTCACATTTTTGCCTCAAAATCTTAAAAATTATTAGAACTAGAGAAAAAGATAGCATTGCTTAATTGTTCTGCTCTATGATGGCTACAAAAATGACTTAAGGGTCAAGATTGTCTGATGAACCGTTTAGGAATTATTCTCCTTGAACATTTTTTAAATCAATTTTACTCCTCTTTAACCAATGAAAGGACTGCTTTGAAACATTGCACACATCATCTTTAGGACATCCTCTACCAAAATTTTGCAAATTGTGACACCTGACTACCTACATAGCTACGTTGGCTTAAAATAGAAAAAATGAAAAAAGGGGGGGTTGGGGGTGGGAGTCGAGAGAGTTTTCGACTGATAGTTAAAAAAGTATATCAGGTACAGCAAATTTGAAATGAACCTTCCTTCTCCCTCTAAGCACCAAAAGCTCCTCCTTATAGGAGTTATTTCCCTTAAAAGGTCAAAATTAATGATTTTTGCAGAAGTGTTGGGCAATTCCTTATAGCAACGAAAAGCTGGATAAAAAAGGGTTGTTTGGTTTTAGGTTCAGGTGAGCGATACAGGCTCCTGGGAGCCTCTAGTTTAGATATTTTTCTCTAGGAATATAATCATCATACATTCAATCAAGCTAATTTAAGCACTGGATTTAAGTCACAGGTGACTTTTTGTTCAAAATGAAAGTGAAATATAGGAATGTAAGGGTATCAATGGAAATGAGCTTAGAAATGGACTTAAATCAGCTTGATTGAAGGTAAGATAATTATATTCCTAGAGAAAAATATCTAAAGAAGCGAATTATATATAGATTAACTGGATAAAAATGTTTTATTAAATTGGACACGATGAAATGTGCCGACCCAGACCGGTGTCACAAAATCCGCTGTTTTGCTTATGGAGACGCTCTGACGTCCCACGCAAAAAAAAAAGAAAAAAAGCGTTGGACGGCAGAGGATCCTCTGACTATACTAACAGTAACAAGTTACACTTGTAACGTATCGTTTCATTTTTCTTAAACATGATTTTTTAGTGGGTGGGGGTGGATAAAACTTTTTTAAAATTCGACCAAACGCGATAACAGAGACATGTTTCAGACCTTCTGATTAGACCAATCCGGCTACCGAAGCGGCCTTGGGCATAAACCCAACTGGCTCAGCTCTAATCTTCATTAGGACTTACTTACAATACGGACGGTAGGCTGACAAGTAAGAAACAGATGAAAGCCCCCCTTGAAGGATACCAAGTCAGGGGTCTCAGCAGTAGTAGCTGGTAGCTGATTCCAATGTAGAATGGTTCTCGGGAAGAAGCTGTATTTGAAGACATCAGATCTTGTGTGGTATTGTTGCATCTTCTTAGAGTGGTTTGACCTGGTTCTTCCTGTGGCTGGTAATAGATAGTCAGAGGATGGTATATCGACTAGGTTGTTGACAATCTTGTACAACATTACTAGTTGGATCTTAGTTTTTCTTTACTGGAATGTTTCCCATTCTAGGTCTTTAAGCATAGCAGTGACACTATCGGTGTTGCAATATCTGTTAGTGACATATCTTGCTGCTCGGCACTGAGCCATTTCATGCTTCTTTATTGACTGTATGCTGTATGGGTTCTGCAAATAAGTTTTGGCTGTACAGTGGATATGAATAAACAGAGAATTCTCTGTTGTGCAGTGCTTGTTTTAGACAACTGCTACCAGACTTGAGTGGATAACAGCTCTCAGTCTAAAATAACTTGGGTGACAGAGGATTCTTGGACTACTTTGATAATGGAGGGTGGAAGTTTGACTACAACAATTGGATTTTGAGGTCAACTTTTCCAGCAATTGTTCCCCTCATATAAATGTCACATTCAAACACAAAATTTAATCCAGTGGCAAAACACCTGGAACAATACAATTTCCCTCAAAGTTAACTTGGGACTTTGTATGTCTTACTCTTAACATGTGTCTTGATGTGTTGCTTATATATTTTATTGTATTGTAGTTATAAAAGCTCCAGAGAGCTTACATTTACTGTTATGTATGCTATGCGACTTGAAATAAATATTTACTTTACTTTACCACTTACCTTTGAGATAACATCGTTGAGAGGGCAAGACTGGAAAATCTCAGACATTCAAGTATAAAAATTTCTGGTATCCGAGAAGGCTTTGTTGAGTTAGAGATCAAAATTAATCTCGCACACTAGTTTCTGAGATTTTCCTGTCTTAAATGCTAAACAGACATAGGGAAAACGAACATGAAATTTGTATCTCACCCACTTTTTAAGAGAAGGATTTCTCACTAATGAGACAGCATGGCACCTATTTTTAGCCGTTAGAGATATCCTTATCTCAACTTGTTGGTGGGATAAGAATTTCACGCTCCTTTTCCCGTAAAAATGTATTGTGACGTCAACTGTCAGTTCAGCAATAAAAATTATAAAATATTTGATGTTTTTATGTTTTTGGCCGGATTTTACAGAGTGAAAATCCAGGTTATAGTATGGTGAATGTTGGGCGGGTGGCATGCGGGCACGGAAAACATTTTCGTAACAGTTTTCTTAGTAACTACTAATCACATTATCTTGAAATTTGGTATGCAGCATCAGCATGGCCTCCCATAACGTGGGATTCAATTTCAGATTTGTCGCTCACCTACTTCCTGTTAACCGCCTTGGTTAATTTTTAACGAAATCCTGCCATTATTGTTTTTGATCACCTTTTATACCCCTGCTCGACAGAGTCGGGGGTATTTAGTGGTCCTCATGTCCGTCCGTCCGTCCGTTCACATTTGGTTTCCGGATGATAATTCAAAAAGTTTACATCCGATTTGAATGAAACTTTGTGATATTGATATATATCAGGTTGGTAAAAAGCCTATCAATTTTGGGAGAAATCTGTCAAATTTCAAGGTCACAGTCTATGAAAAATGTTAGAAAGTTTTACAAAAAGTTGTTTCCGGAAAATAACTCAAAAAGTTTTCATCCGATTTTAATGAAACTGTAAAATATTCTTATATATTTTGTTGGTAAGAAGCCTATTGATTTTGGTGGAAATCCATCCAATTTCAAGGTCACAATCCACGAAAAATGTTAGAGAATTTTCACAAAAGCGGGGGTATCAGCGATCGCTACATCGACTTTGTCTAGTTTATATTTTGTTTATTTTTATAAGAAAAACAAATAAAACAAAGAAGTACATACATGTGTTGTGTTTAATAATCCTGAAGCACTACAGTACATCAAGGTAAAAGAGCACTAAGTAAGGTAGTAAGTAATATTTTTACCATCGTGCATAAAGGTGTGGAAAATATTTAAAGCCAGTTTCCTTTCTTGGCATTTTTGTTCAGTCTGTGGTGCCCACTTTCCACATCGTTATTGGTGCAGATACTGTGACTGTCAACACTTCACAGCATAGAGTATATCGATTATACATCAAAGAAAAGTCATTATGGTTTAAACAGTTTGAAGCTGTCCTTGTGAATAGGAGATTACCTAAACGGAATAATTTCATTAAATCTGGGATGATTGTTTTAATATTTATTTATAACTGACAAAATGAAAATGAATAAAACAAAATTTAACTAAACCATATGTATCAACAATTTATGAACTGTAATGGGATGAGATGTCTTCATATATGGTCCAAGTCATGTCCAGACCAATTTGTCTTTTATTAATTAAAAAATTTTATTTTCTAGAAATTTCTGGTTATTTTGAAAATTGATTCAGCCTGAAATACAACTTTTTCTTTTTGACATGATGATACTTGTTGGACGAAAATTATTGCATGTTTGCCAATTTTAGATAAACACATTATTTGTCGACATAAACATAAAATTGTCCATTGAAGGATATCCTGGTACATAAATGTAAAACAAGAATTGATTTAGACACACCTTTTGCCAAGGAGATATTCAGTTGTAAAAATAAGGAAGAAGTTATCAGCTTGCAAACCACACATGTATATATTTGGATACATTTATAATTTGTTGATTTGTTTAACTTTCAGGATACTTAATTTGTTGTTTCATTATTTGCCCCTACATGTATATTTACATGTATTATCACAATCAGGAAATTGAAGTTTGTGGTTTTTTATGCCCCCTCGACGACATGTCGGGGGGGGGGGGGGGGGGGGGGGGGGGCATTAAGTTTTACTAATGTACGTCCTTCCGTACGTACGTCCATACGAATTTCCGTCAAGCTTTTCTCAGAAACCGTACATGAGAACAATTTGAAATTTGGCAGGGTGGTTCAATATCATAAGTTGTACATCCTAAGCAACTTTCAGACCTCTCGGACAACTACTTCCTGTATGGGACTTCATTTGTATGTAAATATGTCCGTCCGTTCGTACAAATTTCCATCAAGCTTTTCTCAGAAACCGTACACGAGAACAACTACTTCCTGTTTGGGACTTCATTTAGCAGGGGCATATGTGTCGACTCCCATGGACACATTCTTCGATTTTTTGTATTTATCGTTATCCCATGATAGATTGTGAAACCTCAGAAAGAAAAACACATACACAAATACTAGAGAACATCAAGGGATTCATAAATAACTAAATTATGTTTGTATTTATTCCACCTATTCAAATTACATGTACATTCTCCTCTATGGCTAATTATTCTAGTAGTTGGTCATATTACTGCCTGCTGTCTCTACAGTAGCGAGTTCAAGCTCAACTTAGGCACAGTGTGCTTGATTAGATTGTCAGTTTTCCAGCATAAATTGGGCTTTGGCTGTACTGGGATAATAAAATGTAAAAAAAATTTAAAATTTCTTTAAAAATTTCTGGCAAAGTGGCAAAAAACCATCTTCATGCAAACAAAGAAGTTTGAAAAATTAGTGACTTCTGGTACTTAATAAATTAGGGCCACTTACCGGTATACCATGTATATATCATAACGTTCAGACTTCACACTGTCCAAACTAAAAATAAAAATACTATTGATCTGTGTTTACCTTTCTGAAATGATGCTGACATATTAATACTGGAAATTAGACACTGTACTCACATGTCTGGTGATTTCTGATAACAATAATGGAGGTTATAAAGGTCAGAGAGAAATAACAACCAACATTACCAGCTACCCATTCTAAAGGGGTATTTTCTTTTCTTTGGAACTATTAAAAGCAATTTGTTAGTAGTTGAAAATCATTGATTAGACATTTGAATAATTATACTAGTAAATTACAGGTAAATGTAAACAAGCAGAACAAATTTTGGTTTTTTACCTTTCTTTAGAAGTTGACACAGAAAATGTTAACTTGAAAATAGCAAGTGTGTTGGAAATACCAGTAACCTCTAATGGTACTGTTGGAACAAACTCTATTTAACATGTTTACCCTTGCTCTTTTTTTAAATGTAAAAAACATTTGGTGCTGTATTGACAAAAAGTGTTTTTATCCATGAATGCTAATACTCATAGATATCATATCCATATTATTGAGTAGATATTTAATCTTTGATCATTAATCCCATTTAATATCACTACCATTCCCATTGTTGTAGATTTAGTAGACTAAAAAATAAATAAGAAGTTTGAAAGGTGTTCAAGATTAACTGAAAGACAGGTGTTTGACCACATGCATGACTCCATTCCTGTAAAAACCACAAAGTGACCTGACCAGGATGTACAGTAAAATGATTGATGTATACATATATACCTACTAGGAAAAACATCTTTAATATAAACAAACAAAAAAGTACATTGTTACTTTTATTTTAAGGTTGCACTCTAATGATGAATTCGTAACACATTACACTCTAATGATGAATTCGTAACACATGCATACTTGTAGCCAAGCCATCCTGCCTTCCCAGAACACTCTTCCATTTTTTAAACATAAAATAATAAAGCCACTCCTTGCAGTGCACTTTTTTGTCCAATAAAAAACAATTTCATCAATATTTATTTTTAAAGTGAAAATAACAATTGTCGAATGACAGGCACATCCTGAATATAGCTGAAATATTGCTCTGCTGGACATGAAACAACAGTCAATCTGATAACAAACTATCAGGACAGGGTACCTGACTGTTTCTAAGGAAGCATACATGATACCATTCATGGGCTACATTTTTATCATCAGAAGAAAAAAACAAAATCTCTTATTGATTTTATTTAAATTTTTGGCCTGAAGACAACACTTGTACCATCATGCATCATAGCAGGCTCATTAATCTTTTATGAATATTCAAAAGATCTGGCTGGCCAATCCGAAGGCTGCTGCTATTACCAATTCTGCATAAGACACTAGTACATATACCAACACAATTAAAAAAAACTTGGTTGGAAATCAGACCATAGAAGCATCATGCTGATTGGTTCAGAAAAATACAAAAGAAGAAAATTAATAAATAAAGATTTGATATCATGTATGCACAGGTCATTGAGAGAGGAGTGTAATGTATCATCAATAGGTTACAGACGCTGGTGAAAAGTGTTAACCGGAACTGAAGCTAGGTTACAGACGACTGTGAAAAGTGTTAACTGGAACTGAAGCTAGGTTACAGACGACGGTGAAAAGTGTTAACTAGAACTGAAGCTAGGTTACAGACGACAGTGAAAAGTATTAACCAGAACTGATGCTAGGTTACAGACGACGGTGAAAAGTGTTAACCAGAACTGAAGCTAGGTTACAGATGACGGTGAAAAGTGTTTACTAGAACTGAAGCTAGGTTACAGATGACGGTGAAAAGTGTTAACCGGAACTGAAGCTAGGTTACAGACGACAGTGAAAAGTGTTAACTAGAACTGAAGCTAGGCTACAGACGACTGTGAAAAGTGTTAACTGGAACTGAAGCTAGGTTACAGACGACGGTGAAAAGTGTTAACCAGAACTGACGCTAGGTTGCAGACGACGGTGAAAAGTGTTAACTAGAACTGAAGCTAGGTAACAGACGACGGTGAAAAGTGTTAACCAGAACTGATGCTAGGTTACAGACGACGGTGAAAAGTGTTAACCAGAACTGAAGCTAGGTTACAGACGACAGTGAAAAGTGTTAACCAGAACTGATGCTAGGTTACAGATGATGGTGAAAAGTGTTAACTAGAACTGAAGCTAGGTTACAGACGATGGTGAAAAGTGTTAACCAGAACTGAAGCTAGGTTACAGACGACAGTGAAAAGTGTTAACCAGAACTGATGCTAGGTTACAGACGACGGTGAAAAGTGTTAACCGGAACTGAAGCTAGGTTACAGACGACGGTGAAAAGTGTTAACCAGAACTGAAGGTAGGTTACAGACGACGTTGAAAAGTGTTAACCGAAACTGAAGCTAGGTTACAGACGACGGTGAAAAGTGTTAACCGGAACTGAAGCTAGGTTACAGACGACGGTAAAAAGTGTTAACCAGAACTGAAGGTAGGTTACAGACGACGTTGAAAAGTGTTAATGGAAACTGAAGCTAGGTTACTGACGACGTTGAAAAGTGTTAACTGGAACTGAAGCTAGGTTACAGACAACGGTGAAAAGTGTTAATCGGAACTGAGGCTAGGTACAGACGACGGTGAAAAGTGTTAACCGGAACTGAAGGTAGGTTACAGACGACGTTGAAAAGTGTTAACCAGAACTGATGCTAGGTTACAGAAGAGGGTGAAAAGTGTTAACTAGAACTGAAGCTAGGTTACAGACGATGGTGAAAAGTGTTAACCAGAACTGAAGCTAGGTTACAGACGACAGTGAAAAGTGTTAACCAGAACTGATGCTAGGTTACAGACGACGGTGAAAAGTATTAACCGGAACTGAAGCTAGGTTACAGACGACGGTGAAAAGTGTTAACTCTCGGTTACTATGTTTGGGTGGAAACATTGCCAGTGAAATTTAAACAGTAATTGTGTACTTTACGTGATTGATTATCTGCAATCATATTTAAAACCCACAATCTGTATTGTTACCTAAACTGTAAAATCTTTTCACAACCAGTTTTTTTCTCCAAGGATATTAAATTTTCCCCAAAATCTTGTGTTGATCAATAACGGTAATAAGAGTACTGTATTGCTATGGTATCTTGTTTGTGTTGTACTTGTAGCATCGATGCTGCACACATGGTGAGATATTATGACATGTTTGTTATTCTTCATGATACTTTATGTTTCAATTGTTCCTTTTCCTTGTGTAAGTACCACACAGGTAGTTGAAAGTAAAAAATACAATAATGATGAATTAAATTGATAATGATATATATCAGTTTATGTTGACATTTCATTAAATCGGTCAGGTCAAGGTTTGCTATAGTAAATACCTCGATAGGGTAGATCTATAGATGTGTTATCATATGTCGGTGAAACCTTGTATAAAGTTTGAGTGTCTTGTGTTTATCTTAAGTAAATAGTTCTCCCAGTGTCAGCCATATACCAGAGCATACACAGATTTATAATATTCAGGATTCTCATGTTAATACGGAAAACTATGGTAATTTGTTTGCATTTTATTAATTAATAAAGCAGTACTAGCTTTTTCAACTTGCTTTGTTAAGTACTTATACTCAAACATTTTTTGCAGTCTTAAAACTTGTTAAAATTCTAAATTTTTCTTGAAAATCAGGGTACTGTATTACTAATTACATAAATTAATGTTACAAATAGAACAGTTTATTTATGCCAAAATACCTTAGGAATTATCTTGATCTAAACAGCCTATTTTTAGTTCAGGCTATTCAGTTTACAGAAAAAAAAAATTGGTCCAAAAAACAGTTTATAGATTGTTTATTGTTATGTATTTATTTAACTTGCTCGCAACCCACAACTTCAGAAGATGTTTAAAACAATGGTGCAACTGTGTGCATTTTGTAGAGTTCCAAGTTGATTTTTTAGGACTGAAAATGGACAGTTTATTGGTTGCTTAGATAGATTGAAACTATTTTAGTTGTCTAACTCATGGGGATTCAGCTGAATACTCGCCTATAGGCAGCTATGCTCCTGCCCTGTAAGTATGTGCCTTCTGGATTGGCTCATTAACATCATGTGCAGACCACATATTTTCTATGCATGATTAGTAGATATTATATTATAGTTAGCATTTTTGCCACATTGAAACACACGTAATTTTTATCAAATAAGGACTTTTTACGAGGTCAATACGTACTTATATGGACCGTGGAGGAAAATATTGACCGATGACAAAGTCTGAGGTCAATATTTTTCTACAGGTCCATATAACTACGTATTGACAGAGTAAAAAGTCCTTAATTGTTATATTACATATGAATTTTTCTCTATTTATTTAAATTTAGAATAATGAGTCGGAAGAGTATATCCGGATCTATTTTTAGAAACAAGCCTTAAATATGCTTTATAAATAGTAACATATCTGGATCTATTTTTAGAAACAAGCCTTAAATATGCTTTATAAATAGTAACATGCCTTAAATATGCTTTAAAAATAGTAACAAGCCTTAAATATGCTTTAGAAATAGAATATATACACAGAATATTTTGGGGGGACATTGTCTACACGAACCAATCAAAATTAGGACTTAACACACCATATGTAATATAATGATTTTACTTGAATTTTTAGGATATAGTCATTGCACAGTTGCTGACCTAATACACAGTAACTTTTAAATGGGCCAATATAGAATTTACATAGTAACTGTGCATCAACAGTGTAATACTATTTTACAAACAATTCTAATATGACGTGCTTCAAAGGCTTTGAGATCACAACCGTGGTACAAAAATTGATTTATGTATGAGCAACACGGGAGGAGGTGAGAGTGTTTTGAAGGGACTTTCCAATTACAAAGCTGTAACTCTCACGGGAAAGCTATTGCATTTGACGTATTCATCTTAGAAATAGGTTCAGAGACCACTGTTTTTTAATTTGACTTTTCATTATTTGTATTAAAAAAACTTTATGGTCAGCAAAATAAATTATTTTCAATGTTATTGTCCTGAACAGTATTTTAAACTTTAAAATTTGTAGCCTGTTTTTTTTTGTCCCAAATTCCATCAAGAACCTCTTTATAATGGTTGAGTTTTAAACAAATTTGTTTTAATCCCTGTAAAAACACAGTTATAATAACCTACAATGTAATCATTGCTCACACAACTAACAACCATTAAGATTGAGTCTATTGTTCCAATTCATATGTTGGTATAATCATTTTGTAAAATTGACAGTAATTCAATAATGTTAGAAAATGAATCTCTTTAGATTGAATGATAGATTGTTAATGACGTCACTGTACCCTGGTACACATAGGTTCAAAGAGTAGATCTTTGTTGCAGAATTTATCACTTAATTGTAATAATTTTAGATATTTGACACAATTAACACTCATTATCTTCAACTTAAAAAATTTCAATATTCAACATTCAAATATATGTTAAACCAGCATGGTTAAATATGTTGTTTCCTTTTAGTATAACATTACAATAGTTAACAAAAAAATGTATTTATTTTATTGTCACAACTGTGTTTCCCCTGTAGACAATTGAATCAATAGTATTTTACCTTTTTAATCAGTTACCATGGCATTGTAGATTAACAAAATAGGATATTTTTGTTTCTCAGTACATGTACTAATGTAGGATTGAAAATAGATGTTAAAGTCCAGAGATGGCATTGAAGATAAAAAAATCACACTGGTAATTCTTGCCCCCCTTTCTACCCTCAATATTGCTGAAAGATGCCTTTTAGATAAATAAAAAGCATCTCGGTAATCCCTCATTGTTGCAGTTAAAGTGTAATAGGTAGAATGGGATAAAAATAAAACAGGTTAGTTCTGGTTACCTCTCATACCCTAATTTACTGCTGTGAGAGAATAGGTAGAATGACATGACAAGTTGATGAAAACCAGGCTAATTCTGTTACTCTCATTGTGAGTTCAAATGTAATATAAGTAGGTAGAATTACATAATGGCCTTCAAGATACCATATGATAATTCTGAGTCCCTTGTCCACCCTCATTGTTGCTTGTCAAAGTGCAATAGGTAGAATGATATACAGGTAATATAATGGTCTTCCACATTGGCCAATTCTGTACCCTCTTTTACTCTCATTGTTACTGTGGAAAAAAGAGTTTTAGTGTACTACAGGTAGATAATAGTAGAGTGACACTATGGCCTTGTAGATTAGAAAAAAAATAGGACAGGGAAAAACTTAAAAATGAATTAATTAATTGGTTATTTTAATGTATTGACACAACCCCCCTTCTGTTAAAGTGACATACAGTAAACATTTGGTTAAATATTGACATTTCCATTCAGTAGAGGATCCTGGAATATTTAAACTGAAATATTTGTAGTTTGTGAGAGCAATTAACCTTTGTTAGCTTTACCTATGGACACTATCTAGAAAATTCTTTTTTCCATTAGAACTCTTACATGTTTGGATGTTATAGGTAGGCACATAAATTGCAAAATAAGCAGATAGAAGCTAGGTAAGTTATGACTCATTAAGCATTACTTTATGAATGGTCACAATTCAGAACTTGCCTTGACATTCGTCTACGTTAGTCCGTTTATCTATTGATTTACACTAAAAATAAATTTGCAGGTATTATACAAATCTGCCTAGGAGGTTTAATAACGTCACGTTGGTTAAATATGATCCGTTCTTTTAAACAGAATAATCAATTTAAATTGGAAGGGGGAAAAACTTGAATTTTTTTACCTGAGTGAATTGTTTCGATGCTGGTGGGTTAAGTGATGTTCATAGATAAATATAGATTTTCACCTGTATAAAAGTACATTTTAATGGTGTTAATATTCATGTTGTGAATGGATGTACTACTCCTGTTCTTGATGTAAATATCATATTTTATGTTTTATTTACTTACTAGTGTACGGACATGTTGAAAGTATGCAGATTTTGTTGTTAATACTATAAGATTTCTTTTCAATTTAAAAAATAATATTTATTATGTAAAAGAAAAAATATATAACTTAAATTTTTTAAATTTACAACGGAATATTTATTATTAAAACAACAATATGTTAAATTTGTTATTGCACTGTTATAGTAAAGAAAATATTTATACACGTGACACCAGTTTGAGCAAATAACATAAAAAGTGTGCACTATACTCCAGTAAGTCTTGTATATGTTACACCTGGAGCTAAATGAGTACATGTACTAGGATAATAATTAGCACGATTTCAGGACATGAAGTTCGCTGATACAGTTGATAATACATATTTTTAAGTATCATTATAAGTTTAATTAAGTAGAGAATAATGAGCCATTATGTAAGTTTTTTAAAACAGACGTATTGCTGACTGCGGTTTTGATGTCCTGCATATCGAATATACAGGGCTGATGATCTGTCATGTCTTTTGCTGTCTGTGTCTGTTTACATACACTGAAAAGAACTAAACGACTTGACCAAATTGATCCTTATAAACAGTTAATATAATACACCCCTTTGTCAGTTCCTATGTATTGAACATTCGTTGTTTATATAAACCAAATACCAGTGTGCACCAACTTCTGGCCAAGTTTCATGAAGTGCACACACAGATTATAGTATGGGGAAGATGGGCAGGCGGGGAAAATAGATTATCTATTTTGTGTAATCAACTTCTACATTTTTCAACCCAAGTTTCTAAAACTTCACAGAAATAAGCACATGTATTTAAGTTGTGCACCTGCTATCCTGGCATTGTTGGAAGATTTTTTTCTTAATTTTCCGGACTTGGGAACTTTTTCGGCACCTATTTTGTGTATAAAACTCCTCCTACACTTTTCAACCTAGATCTCTTTAACTTCATAGAAAGATTACTCATGTTTTGAAGTTGTGCAGCAGCTGTAATGGAATTATTCAAGGATTTGTTTTCCTAGTTTTTCAGACTTGAGAACGTAGTCATTTTTCAGGAAATGTTCTGAAAATTAACTTCTACATCCTGTATCAATTTCGCACATAATGAAGAGTTTGAAAACAGCATAGGAATGATATTACAGAGACCAAAACAAATGGCGAGATGAAGATAGTTTCATTTGGACAGATCATATTGTTATGTCTAGATCCTACTACCATACATTTTAGAAACAAAACCCCAAACTTTTAAGCAACCTGGCCATTTCAGACTTTTGTGGTTTTTTATGGTACATTTCCATGTGGTACGTACTTATAAAGGGTTGGTACAGTGCAGACACACATCCTCCTCAAAACAGTTTGAAGGAATCAAAATTTGTGGATAAATTATTTAATTAGCGTGCACTATTTCAAATTGGTCAGACCATGGGTGTTCTCGGCCGGAATGTTGAAAGTATTTTCCGCAACTACTTGTCTAATGCTTATGTAGCCATTACTTTGCTTTTTTCCCCAAATTAAATAATCTATTATTTTATTTTCTTTCAGAATAAGATATTCTAGTAAATAATGAATAAAAGTATGTCTGAACCTTTAACGTTGCCACCGTGTCGAGTGTGTGGAGGGACGGCCACAGGGATACATTATGGTGTAAACACATGTGAAGCCTGTAAGGTAAGCATCAACATAAATCCCATATCATAAAGTCAGGCTGACCCTTGACTTTTGCACTGCATTACCTCTGACATTAACTTAGGTGACCTTTAACCTTTGTAGGATTAAGTAAGTGTAGGTATATCAAAGTAGAATATGCCCTAATGTCAACAACTAGTATCTAATTATCTGTTATACACAACTCCTTATTCAACATAGCATGCAATGTAATTCAAGTAAGGATTCACAGAATCTTTGTCATATAGTGTCATTGTGGAACTGATATTTTACATTTTTATCTAAATGATATTTGGGGTTTTACATACCAAACATTGGACTTTTGGGGGTACAAATCTCTGTATCTGCAAATCATCATACAGTCCACAGCATGGAATTTAATTAAAATTTAGCAGAATCTTTGCCTCAAAGTGCCATTGTCCAACTGATATTTTATATTTTGATTGGTATGACATTTGGGGTTTCCTATTACTAAAACATGGACTTTGCCATTAATAAGCGGGTTTATCAATTTGTAAGCATTTATAATTTTTTTGAAGACTATGTTGGTTAGACTTATTCATATTGTATAACATATAAAGAAATTAAATATTTTATTGCTGTATTTTGGTATCAGTCATAATGTGTGATATCAATATTCTGGGCTCAGGTACCATTCAGATACATTTCTTGATTTCATTGATATTTTTTATGCTGCTTTAAACATTTTGGAGATGTTGATCACTTGTAAAAGGGTTGTGAACTTGTTTTTTTCATCCAGGTTGTAATCAGGTGACTAATAAGTTCATTTTAGTTCACATGTACTGGTAATGAAAACACTTTACAAAATGTTTGAATGTCAATTTAAATGTATGTTTTTTCTTTGATAATCATGACCATTAAGTTGTACAAGGCTGTATGGAAATCCTGAAACATATTTTCAGTTTAAAGTTGACGAGGCCTACGTGATTGAAAAAATGCATATATATAGGAAAATTAATATTTCTTTTGAACATGTTCAAGAACCATAAAAAGGGAATTGCATTAGTTTGATCACATAATTTTCAGATGAAATAAAATCATAAATTAAAAATTTATGCAGGTAATATACCCATGATTTATAAACTGAATAGACTTGCCACAAGTCCCTTTGAATTTTTTGCTATGAGAGAGATACACCTTTATTATCAACATTTCCTATACTATCAGCTTGTGTACAAAGGGACTTGTAAAGTCTGCAGAGGCTGTGACCATATTCCAGTCACCTATAAATAGAACTCATAAACATCTCAAACCTTCCCAGTGAAAGATAATAAAATTTAATTGGTTCTGACAGCAGAGTTTTAATTTAACATTTGTGGTGTCATATTACAGAAAGCTTAAGATAACTTTTAATGTAACGGTTGTAAAGTAAAAGTGATCCTAGTGGATTTTTTATAACTTTATTTTTAATATTATTAATTAAAATATTTGATATACAAGAACATGGAAGATATAAACCCCCGACCTTCGGCAGCAAATCTAGCAATCTTTTTGTCGAATCGTGCATACCCTGCAGTGGCGGATACAGGATTTTCGAAAGGGGGGTGTAAAAAGGGGATATCGGGAAAGGAGCGCCACGAAGTGGTCCTCCCGCGCCTCGCAGAGGCGCATTTACGGCAGGGGTAGTACCGTTAATGCATTAATTTATGGCGAGGACGAGCGGGGATTACATTTTTGCCTTTGGCGCTGGTTGTTACCCTCCCTGTTCTCTTTTTTATTTCCTTTCCTTTTTTTAAAGGGGGCGTACGCCCCTTACGCCCCCCTGGATCCGCCACTGCCCTGCCTGCCATAAGGCTTCAACATATGCAACCTCATCGTTTCTCTGAAGTAATAAGCCGAGTCATACATATTTTTGAGGAATTGTTCACTGGCATATTTTATCAAGTTGTTTTATCTTATTTATTTACGGAAAATTGAGTCATTTTGTACATGTTAGCCTTTGTACACAAGCTGATAGTATAGGAAATGTTGATAATAAAGGTGTATCTCTCTCATAGCAAAAAATTCAAAGGGACTTGTGGCAAGTCTATAAAATGAAAAGAAAATTAAGAACATCGTGCTCAGTCTGACGTCTACATCTCAGTTCCCAACTTCTTTGTTTATATAACTTTTAATGGAGATTTAAAAATTATTAAAATAGTCATATATATAATTAATGATTTATAAGGGTAATAAAAATAACGTCTTTAACTTCCTGTCCCATTTCTGTTTTCTTCACATTGAATATTTACCCCCTCCCCTGCATCCTTCCCCATTTACGTAAAGTTTTCTGTTTGTCTGTATGAAGTTAGTATATATTGCTGCCAGTGGCCTGTTTGTTAGTGTTTAATATAAACCATTAATTACAGTATTATTATGAATCTCGAGTTTGAGCACTGCAAAAAGTTCTATATAGATGAGTCCGGGAAGTTAAAAATCCTACTCTCCCGAAAGTAATAAATACACTCTTTGGGAAAAATTAATCTGACTAGACAAGTGTCATGCATTTTCTTTTATTTTTAGGCATTTTTCCGGCGATCCTTGGTTGAAAATAATAAGTATGTTTGTCCACGTGATGGTGACTGTAAAATTATCAATCACAAGAGAGCTAACTGTTCTGCATGCAGGCTAAAGAAATGCCTTGACCTTGGAATGTCCAAAAAAGGTTAGTGCTAATTTTTTGATGGACTTCACAGAAATAAAAGCATTTATCAAGTTATTATGTTGTGACCTTTGAACCCTTCTATACCCCGCAAGAAATGGACAGAAAACTCAGTATCAACCTGAGGTAAGATTGGTGGATTAAAGATGGAGAGTAAATTAAGGGACCACTGTTTACAATTTTATTTTAAGAAATAGTGAGCGGTCGATTGTTTTTATTAACAAGTCTTCCATGTTGTTGTAATGAATTGTTTTGATATTGAAGAATTGATTGTGCTTAGATTAACAAATTCAGTTTAGGGAAGGTACTTTAGTAGTTTTCTTGCTATTTTGTGTTGTAAAATATATTGTTAGATTTAAACAATTCTTTCTTAATAGTTTGAAAATAGATTTTTGGCCATACTTATATTTTTACTCAGAATATATGTTAAATATAACAATTGTGAAATAGTGAATTCAGATCAAAGGTATCCAGTAATATTTCAATGTATATTTCCAGCTGTAAGACATGGTAGATATACAGTGGCCATTAGAACAAAAACAATACTGGAAGTTAAACAGCTTGAAAGAGAACAAGCACTCAAAGACAGCTTCGCTTTGGCTGATTCATTTGCCAAACACAAAATGCCTGAAATCATTTCAGTACCACAGGAAAGAACTTCTCCAGATTCATCGATTAGTAGCAGTGCAATTTCCTCATTTATGGAGAGTTCGGACTATTCGTCATCCATAGAGGAGAGTTCCAACTTTTCTTCCTCATTTGTGGAGAGCACTAGCTTTTGTTCAAGTGACAGTTTGCAGTCATCCGTAGTTGGAAGCACATGTACTCAGATGTCTCTTTGTGAATCATTGCTGCATACTCTTGAAGAAAATTCACATAACCTGGTCTCGTTGGAACCATCTGCAGTATTTTCTTCAATTGACAACCAGATGATCGATAACCTTGATATTTTGAGTACTATGGACATTGATATTCCTAATGACAATAATATTAACGAAATATCTGGGTCAGATGTTTTCTTGAGCTCCAAAAATTCTCAAATAATAGATATTGATTTGACATCCGACAAAATCGACTTTTTAGAAATAAATTCAGATGAGTATATTAACTTCAACCAGGAAGTTATCAATGTATTCCAATCCTCAACACAAGATCAGTTGCAAAGTTCTACAATCCAACTGTCCTGCCAAGAAAGTCCAGAGGCTCCTGATTGTGTCCAACAACTGAGTCCAGACACAACTACAGTGGATGATAGCTGTTCTTCTCAGTTTATATCTCATTGTAAGTTTTATATTATGGGTCTAATAAAATATTTTACTGAACTTTTTAAAACTTAATTCCTCCTGAATATAGCTGAAATACGACTCATTTGACATAAAGCAAACAATCAATCAATCAAACTTAATGAAAAATGTGGAGTTCAGTGAGATTGATTATTATCTTATAGCTGACACAAATAATAGTTGCCATTCTGGTTACCAGACTGACCCTGCAGTTATCCTGACAAATTCACTTTGTAAAACAAAAATCTGGAAAGTTCACTTTTATTTTTATAACCTAAAGTAAAAATAACAAAGGTTGTCATTGAAAGTTACACTGGTCTCTGGTCTTCAAAGTTACACTGGTCTTTGGTCTTCAAAGTTACACTGGTCTCTGGTCTTCAAAGTTACACCGGTCTCTGGTCTTCAAAGTTACACTGGTCTCTGGTCTTCTTAGTCTGAGCAAACAAGGGTTGTCATTGAAAGTTACACTGGTCTCTGGTCTTCAAAGTTACACTGGTCTCTGGTCTTCTTAGTCTGAGCAAACAAGGGTTGTCATTGAAAGTTAAACTGGTCTCTGGTCTTCAAAGTTACACTGGTCTCTGGTCTTCAAAGTTACACTGGTCTCTGGTCTTCTTAGTCTGAGCAAACAAGGGTTGTCATTGAAAGTTACACTGGTCTCTGGTCTTCAAAGTTACACTGGTCTCTGGTCTTCTTAGTCTGAGCAAACAAGGGTTGTCATTGAAAGTTAAACTGGTCTCTGGTCTTCAAAGTTACACTGGTCTCTGGTCTTCAAAGTTACACTGGTCTCTGGTCTTCTTAGTCTGAGCAAACAAGGGTTGTCATTGAAAGTTACACTGGTCTCTGGTCTTCAAAGTTACACTGGTCTCTGGTCTTCTTAGTCTGAGCATCCTCTGCCTTCCAACTCAATTTTGGACTTTAATGGGAGGGTGGCGAGTTGGAGAGCATTTAATTTGCAAAACACCAGATTTTTCAACACTGGCCGAGTCAACCCATTTCACTGTTCCCCAGATGTTATAAAAAACTGTGTACTGTTAAACTATATGTAAAGTGTTCTCTATGAAAATAATCACATTACTTTTTAAGCTAATTTAAGTCCAATTCTACGATTCTTTCCATCACACCCCCACTGTCCAATGCTTTACCCTCCAATTCTACGACTCTTTCCATCACACCCCTACTGTCCAATGCTTACCTTCATTTTTGGGATTGAGATAAAAAAGAGCTTAGATATGGATTTAAATTAACTTGATTGAAGTTATTGTCATGAAGTTGAATGGTTGAAGATTCTCGGACTATTATCTTCTGTGAAACTTAATTGGAATAAATATGTCTTCTGATTAGCCAAAGTATCAATTGAAACAAAATTTCTTTATGCGAACCATCAAAGTTTTATACAAAAATTTGAGTCTCTCCACCTAAACGAATTTGGCTTATATCTAATTGTACGGAATTCATGTTTACAATGTAACTAAGTAATCAGAAAATAAAGTAGAGTTAGACCACAATTTTATTATCACAGATCCAGTTATAAAAAATTAATATCAATTTAGATATCCTAACCAATAAACACACGAATATTCAAGTAAATATCTCCAGGGATAAACTAACCATAAAACACACGAATATTCAAGTAAATATCTCCAGGGATAAACTAACCATAAAACACACGAATATTCAAGTAAATATCTCCAGGGATAGATAAACTAACCAATAAACACACAAATATTCAAGTAAATATCTCCAGGGATAGACTAACCATAAACAGGATTTACCCTACACAAATCTCACTGTAGCTCATAACCTTTAAAATGCTTGTGTATGATTGTGAACAAGGTGCAAAAGTCAACAGTATCCCATTGTTGCCTGGCAACCTAATGCCAATAAAACTAGTTGTCATATATCTATAAATATTGTTAAAATCTCAATTGCATCCAACAATGTAAGCAATCATAATTTTATTTCATCAATATACTATTGATTGGTACTGTTAATTTAACAAGTAGTAAAGTCGCTAGTACATAGTACATAGACTTAATTAATTTGAAAGTTGTAACTAACGTTAGATGTTTTGTTAAACCAGATTATAAATAATTCTATGTTGTTTTTTTTCAGGCAACACAAGTGACAGTTCAAGTAGACCTGATTTCTCTTCAGTTGCCCAGAAAAAAATACCAACATTTAATTTCACTAATAGTATGGATAGTTTTGGTTCTACACTGACAGCACCTCCACAAAAGAAGTTAAGGGCCTCATTCAATATGGCTGATGATATGGAGACCTTGCAGTTGATAAATACCCTTGTATCAGCTCAGGAGATTCTTTACCCTTCTATGAGAAAACATTTCAATAAAGAGTACACTGAGGTCATCCACAGAGAATTCTGGGTAAATATGTACAATTCACTTAAATGTATCAAAACCCCAACAAATCTGAATCCTGTGTTAAACAAATGTTAGTGACAATAATTGAAATCTTAGGTTAAACCAGTGAGAATGAAGACAACTGTACACAAACTTACAGTTCCAACAAGGTTTGGTGTAGGCTGGTCTCACTGTACTGGTAAACCAGTGAGAATGAAGATAACTGTCCACAAACTTACAGTTCCAACAAGGTTTGGTGTAGGCTGGTCTCACTGTACTAGTAAACCAGTGAGAATGAAGATAACTGTACACAAACTTACAGTTCCAACAAGGTTTGGTGTAGGCTGGTCTCACTGTACTAGTAAACCAGTGAGAATGAAGATAACTGTCCACAAACTTACAGTTCCAACAAGGTTTGGTGTAGGCTGGTCTCACTGTACTAGTAAACCAGTGAGAATGAAGACAACTGTACACAAACTTGCAGTTCCAACAAGGTTTGGTGTAGGCTGGTCTCACTGTACTAGTAAACCAGTGAGAATGAAGATAACTGTCCACAAACTTACAGTTCCAACAAGGTTTGGTGTAGGCTGGTCTCACTGTACTAGTAAACCAGTGAGAATGAAGATAACTGTCCACAAACTTACAGTTCCAACAAGGTTTGGTGTAGGCTGGTCTCACTGTACTAGGAAGTTTTATAATTGTAACAGTGCTCAAATATGTTTATAAACTGTGAATCAATTTTCTGGCTTTTCACGTTATTCTACTTTGTATGCCTAAGTCCAGATTTACCAATTTACCAAACATAACAAAAATTGAACTACCACGGTAAATAGGACACCAATCTTCATCTCCATACATACTTTATACAAAAATTCATCATAAAATAATTATATATAAAGCTTAGCTGACAAAATTGGCTACTATGTAAGCCAGATATTGCATCTCCTAAAATGTGCTACAGTTTAATTTTATACGAATATGAATATATTTAGGTTAGAAATGTTTTTATTTGCTTTATTTGTTTTGGGAGAACATAATATCTTTGTTTTTTATTGTATCATTTGTATTTTTCTTTTACAGGAGAAACACAAGTTACATGATGAATTATTTGGTACATTAAAAAGTCTGTCAAATGCTGAATACAACAGCTTTTTCTTAGCTACTGGAATCGATATTGATGGACGAATTGACATGTTGACGAAAGCTGCGGAGTGTATGCAGAAAGAAATAGTCAAATACATCTCCTTTGTCAAATCAATACCAGGCTGGGAGGATTTACACAACAGTGACAAACTTACCCTGATCAAAGGTAAATAATAAAATCTGTCTTTTAATCTTCACAACTGGTAACAGTATTGTATATCAGCTGTCAGTCTAATTTATAAAGTGAACACCATTTTGATTGGCATCCTTACATTTTACTAAAAACAGTTAAATACAAATTGTGGTCATTATTTATAAGAAAGACCATAAACTGGTTTATTTAAGGGAGATAACACAATTGTAAACCAAACTTGTACAGATACTAATTATGTTAAGACTTGGCTTTCTGCCTGAGATGATAATAATTTACAATTATTAAAATTGAAGTCATTTATTACCTTTCCCAAATTCATTGCAATAAGTTTTTTTTTCAGCCTCTCGTTTTGAATACTGGTTACTTGGTAAATATCTCCAGATCAATCCAGAACTTGGAGTAACAGCCAATGAAAACTTTGGATTTACACACAAACAAATACTACAGATGTGGGGAAATCCTGAAAATATGGATGCAATTCATAATTTCACGAAAAAGTTGAAGAAATTGGATCTAACATTTGAAGAGATTGCCTTAATGAGAGGAATTGTTGTGTTGTCTCGAGGTATAACATACTTAATGAGAGGAATTGTTGTGTTGTCTCGAGGTATAACATACTTAATGAGAGGAATTGTTGTGTTGTCTCGAGGTATAACATACTTAATGAGAGGAATTGTTGTGTTGTCTCGAGGTATAACATACTTAATGAGAGGAATTGTTGTGTTGTCTCGAAGTATAACATACTTAATGAGAATTTTTATGCAAAGTGAAAGTAGAACTACTTAGGTTCTTTAAGTACTACTTTTGACTACGGTATCAACTGATTGGCTATTTAGTAGAGGTTAACACTTTTGTATGAATTATATCATTGGATATTGTTTAGTCTTGTGTCTTACCATGTTTCATTTGTAATTTCAGATCGCTTTACACTCCGTGAACCAGAAATTGTGGAGAAAATGCAGTGGAGAATTCTTCAGTCAATTATTCATCTCATTAAAAAGACTCATCCACATGAACCATTACGCTTTGCTCGCTGTATGGACAAAATTACACAGTTGAGAGAACTTACAGATCTGAACTACAAGGCAAACAAAAATCTAGAGAATTTCCAAAAGTCTTTAATTCAGAACTACCCATTATTGTATGAATGTTTCACATTTGAAGGCTAGAGGGTGTAAGGTAGTCAGGAGATTGTAAAATTATAAAGAGCTTAATAACATAGTCCAGTTTGTTTGTTATGTTTGTTTTATTTAATATATTTTTCATGGTTTTCCACATTTACATTTATAGGGCTTATTTGAGTATTTTTTATGATGTTGTAGGCTTTATTCTAAATATATATGTATAATCTTGTTAAAAAAATAAATAATTAGTATTATGAAGTTCTGTTACTTAATAAATTTTAACAAAAAAGATCCATTTAAAAGAAAGATTGCAAATATAGTATCGTCTTTTATTTTCACCATAATATACCAGCTGACTGGAATGTACTGGGCCAATAGTTGTTTTTCTTTTTCCTGCCTACCCAGAAGTATTGGTCATACAAAACCAAATTTATTGGCTTTTTTGCAATAAGTAATTATAAAATTTTTATATATATCCAATACTTTGAAATGTTTGTGTTTCTTTATTTAAATATGTTCCGGTAGTAGGTACACAATTTTTTACCTATAATTTTTGCAAATAAAGAATTATGTTATCCTGAATTTGTTGTACAGTGCTTTTTATGAAACTTAATTACATTGTGTTTTTTGTAATTTTTTCCATTTTAAATATATAAAATGACATTTTTATCATTGCTTTGTATTGTTTGATTTCTATTTATTTTGTTATAGGTCAAAATTTATTTGAATTTTAGTTAGTGTTTATGTATTTAGAACTTTACAGTATAATATAATTTTTCAATAAATCTAAACATTCTGAACAGTTATAAATGTATTGTAAAAAAAATATCAACAATTCTGACTGAGATACCTAATTAGTTTGATTATGAAATTAGCATTTGTTCGTAAGCCGTTGTAAGAATAACCTTTAAAAAATATGTGTGATAGGCAAAGGGGGGAGTCATAGCAGGAATTTAAATTATGTTTACAAATATATACATACATAAACAGTAAAATTTTAAATAAAAGTTACAGATAACGTATATTTTGTACTAAAAACAGGTAACACAATGTAAAAAATAAAAGCCATATTTAAACTAATCCTGCCCCCCCCCCCCCCATTCAAACTAATCATGTCCCCTTAATGTATTGTATATACATATAATAAAAATAAAAATGTAACAAAAATAATAAAATTTATTTTAAAAAAATGTAAATACAATGTACAATGCATTTATATGTTTTTTTAATAGAAGTGTGTTTTTAGATTGTTGTACATGTATGTATAGACTTGTTAGTGGGAGGGTGTTAGCTGACATTATGATTGGGAAATTTAATCTAATGATAAGGGGGAAAGCTGACATCTTGGGATTGGGGTGATATGGGGGATAGCTGACATCTTGGGATTGGGGTGATATGGGGTATAGCTGACAGCTTGGGATTGGGATGATATAGGAGATAGCTGACAGCTTGGGATTGGGGTGATGTGGGAGATAGCTGACAGCTTGGGATTGGGGTGATATGGGAGATAGCTGACAGCTTGGGATTGGGGTGATGTGGGAGATAGCTGACAGCTTGGGATTGGGGTGATATGGGAGATAGCTGACAGCTTGGGATTGGGGTGATGTGGGAGATAGCTGACATCTTGGGATTGGGGTGATATGGGGTATAGCTGACATCTTGGGATTGGGGTGATATGGGGTATAGCTGACATCTTGGGATTTATGACAATTAGGTAAACTAACAGATTAGGGTAATCCATAGAAGAATACAATAAACATGGTTAGTTTCAAGTATTAGGTATTCCAATAGTATACACATGTAGGGATGATAGTCACCCACTGGTCTTGTAGGGATGAAAAAGGTCACCCACTGGTCTTGTAGGGATGAAAAAGGTCACCCACTGGTCTTGTAGGGATGAAAAAGGTCACCCACTGGTCTTGTAGGGATGAAAAAGGTCACCCACTGGTCTTGTAGGGACAATAAAGGTCACCCACTGGTCATTTAGCGATGATAAAGGTCACCCACTGGTCTTGTAGGGATGATAGTCACCCACTGGTCTTGTAGGGATGAAAAAGGTCACCCACTGGTCTTGTAGGGATGAAAAAGGTCACCCACTGGTCTTGTAGGGACAATAAAGGTCACCCACTGGTCATTTAGCGATGATAAAGGTCACCCACTGGTCTTGTAGGGATGATAGTCACCCACTGGTCTTGTAGGGATGATAAAGGTCACCCACTGGTCTTGTAGGGATGAAAAAGGTCATCCACTGGTCTTGTAGGGATGATAGTCACCCACTGGTCTTGTAGGGATGATAAAGGTCACCCACTGGTCTTGTAGGGATGATAAAGGTCACCCACTGGTCTTGTAGGGATGATAGTCACCCACTGGTCTTGTAGGGATGATAAAGGTCACCCACTGGTCTTGTAGGGATGATAAAGGTCACCCACTGGTCTTGTAGGGATGATAAAGGTCACCCACTGGTCTTGTAGGGATGATAAAGGTCACCCACTGGTCTTGTAGGGATGATAAAGGTCACCCACTGGTCTTGTAGGGATGATAGTCACCCACTGGTCTTGTAGGGATGATAAAGGTCACCCACTGGTCTTGTAGGGATGATAGTCACCCACTGGTCTTGTAGGGATGATAAAGGTCACCCACTGGTCTTGTAGGGATGATAAAGGTCACCCACTGGTCTTGTAGGGATGATAAAGGTCACCCACTGGTCTTGTATGGACAATAAAGGTCACCCACTGGTCTTGTAGGGATGATAAAGGTCACCCACTGGTCTTGTAGGGATGATAAAGGTCACCCACTGGTCTTGTAGGGATGAAAAAGGTCTTGTAGGGACGATACCATAGTAACTCCCTTCTTTACGAGTCTGCAGAGTAAATACCTATGGTATTAAGTATGTAAAATTTACTTTATTAATGATCATATCATTTCATAGTTAATTCAGTCATGTAGAAATGCTAATTAATTAAAAATGATATTTTATAACACGGAAATGTTTGGACATACAAATCTGGTTAAAGGTCTGTTACACATGTCCGTTTGTTGTAGCATTTTTTCATGGCCCGAACCATATAGCAGTTAAAAAGCAGAAAATAGTCCTGCTTTGTGTAAATCTAGCATTTTGTTGTTGTATTGGCAAAATATTTATTTTGTTGTCATAGAGAAATTAAATATATATTCATTCTTCATTTTGTCAAAATTTATTTTAATGAGTTTGTTTATTTTTATATTTACAGATTTCTTTGTTATTGTTGATTTATATAAATAGATATGTTAACACGTAGTCAGAAAATGTTGTGTTTATTGTTAGATTACTGAAGAGTTGGCTATACATGTATATATAGTTTATAATGGGCTTTTTGTATGGCAAGACACCATCAACAGGTAGATGGAAAAAGATGCATATTCTTGCAATCTCTAAGATTTAACTTGTGTAGAATTTAAAAAAAAACTGCAGCATATATTGTCATAAAAAACTTTCAATGTGTATTTGAGCCTTACTGCCGGCCAGGGTGCGCTCGACTCCAACCTTAATGACAATGATTGCCAGTTTTACCAATGAACGTTGGATGGCTTCAATGGATGCTGGATGCTAGTTAAAAACTTGCTGAAAGTGACTCTAACCCCAATCACACAAAGCAAAGAAGGCAATATCGTCCTAATATTTACTGAATCTTCAAGGGACTTTATGTGATTGATATTTATGGAAATTTTGGAACATTTCCTACTAATTCAACCATGTTGGGTAATATCCTTATACATATATTAAAATTCTAATGTTTCATGGAGATTTTTTTGACATTGTTGATTTTCCAGCTACATTCCTGGTGAATTTCAGATCTTTAAAAAATGAAGAAAATGATTGAATTTATACCCCATAATAAGACTTCAGTTTCATAGTAGCTATGTAATTTGGAGTTTTTATTGAAATATGATATACATGGTCCAGCATGGTCCCCAAATGTAATCGGCACAAGTCATGTCTTTCTAAATGTGTTTTCACATACCGTTTTCAGATGATTTAACAGAACAATATTTAGAATGTGCTTATATTTTTTCAGAATAGTTAAACTAAAAATATAAGACAAGAGTTCAAACATTGTTTACAATTAGCTATATAATAGTATCCATGATAGTTTTTTAAGAGAATTGTTGTGCTTGTTGAATTTGTTATATAAATAAAATTACTTCTATTGTACAGTGAAGTGTTGATTTATTACCCACACTATGAAACATTTACTGAATGTAATGTCCAATCTGATTGGTCACATTCACAATCTGATGTAACACATCCTGGACAACAATTATTTTGTCTCTTATTTCATAAAAAAGGTATAAATTTGACAGGACAAACAAACCAACAGTTCATACAAGATCTTTCACCAAAATCGTGTGCAAGTTTGCTTATTATACTTGTTTAATATTCTTTCTTTAATCAGTTTTAATAAATTATTTATTTATTATGGACTTTTCAAAAGGGAACTCTTCCTGTAGTGTTGTCTGGAAGTATGGTACCAGCAGAGAAATCTTTGAGAACTGTTATAGTCACTGTTGCTAGGTATTGTCTTCTGTTTCTAAGTAAAGCCAGTACTGTCAAAACATAGTCGGGGCAAATTATCTGAGTAAAAAGGTTTATTTCGATGTGTTTGATAGTTCAAGGTCATTATTTACAAGCAGCTTACAATGAAACACTACTAATGAGATCTGAATCTCAATACACATTTATGTAAATAGTTCTTAAACATTATCTTTGCTAATCAGCTGTATATATATTTAAATACATTTCTATAATAGTAAAGTGTGGGATTTACAGGATACTCTTCCACCTCCCCCCAACCATTTGGAACCATGATTGCAGCTGCAAAATTCCTGCAAAAACATCATTAAAGCAAACAAAATACTAGTAAATTAGTGCAATACTAGTAAGGTTTGATACAAGAAGACACCTTGATATACCAAAAGTCAAGGTCAGTTTTTGTGTTATAAATTAGTCAATAACACCTATAGAGTAAAACTGTACATTACAAAATTAACATAGAAGGCAAGGGCCTACAAATCATTTAATTTTCAGAGATTGTCTAATGGCACCTTATTGGAGTTATTGTACCTTACAAACATTTTTAAAGAAATGTTTTGTAACTTGAAAGCTATATAACAACTACACTAAACTGTAAATTGCAGAATTTAAATATAGATGAAGTCATTTTCACTGTTCCAGGTGAGCGATTACAGGCTCCTGGTAGCCTGTGGTTGTTGTTACTTGCCAGTTCTTGGATGAAAGATACAAGTTTGGTTTCACATGATCGAGCTGATCTGAATCCATGTTGAAGTTTATAGAATTTTCTAGACATCTAGATTTTATATACGTCAGTTACATGTTTGCATACGCAGAAAAATTAACAACCATATAATGACGGATACTGTAGAACATTTTGCTGGAGTACTCAACCGACAATAAAGCCAGAACCAGACAGACGTTGCTTAATTAAAGCATATGAAAGACATCCACTAACTTGCGCCATTAGTCATTCAAGGCATTTGTTTCAGGATAGGGACTCAACCGGCCGAGCTGTCCAGCGTGTCTCGATCGTAGGTGGGTAAGTAATGCATTGTTAATGGGGATTCTATTTCTGACAAGTTTGACGAGTCAGTCCTCTTGGTATGTTTTACAATAGGCGCTACAGAAGATAATATTCTCCAAAGATATTTCTGCACATTGGTCAAACTTCTCCATGTTTTGTGTGTATAAATCAATCAATCCTGAGGGTCCTGACTTATTATGTTTGTTTGTTTATTGGTTTGTTTGAATATTTGTTTACGCCACATTCAGCAATGTTTTAGCTATATCATGGCGTCCAGTTTTTATTGGGGAGAAAGCTGGCGTGCCCGGAGAAAACCCCAACCTTCGGTAGGAAAACTGGCAATCCTTGTCAATTAAGATTGGAGTCGAGTACACACACACAGCCTGTATTGAAACTCGAACCCGCAATCTCAGTGTTGACATATATATTATGTGTCTTGTCCATCTTCGTGTTTTCATTTGTTTTTTTTTCTTAATTTGTGATGATTTAATAACATGTTTGTCTGTTTGAATGATGTTTAATGCCACTTTCAGCAATTTTTCAGCTATTTTATGGCGTCCAGTTTTTATTGTGGGAGGTAGCCAGAGTACCCGGAGAAAACCCCAACCTTCAGTAGGAAACTGGTAATCCTTGTCAATTATAATATTCGAGTCGAGTATACCCTGCCGCATTGAGACCCGAACCCGCAAACTCAAACGGGACAGGGGGTGTAGTAGGGCATTCTTAATACGACATTCGGAAAACCTGGACCATATCTGAAGCGTGACGTGTTGAAAGTGCTACGCTCTTTGCACGGTAACCTTGTCTAAATCTAAATCTTAAGATCACGGACACGAAGTCTATATTAGTATATAATGTCCATGTTTACATTGAGTAGATTTCCACAAAGAGTATGCTCTACCAAAGGATAAATTCTCCGTCTCTATACTCAAATTTGGGCTCAACGTACAAAGAGCTGTATAAACAATATAGAGTCATACCTACGGCATAATCTTCATCATTAAACAATGACCATACAACATGTATCATGATACTTGGAAGGATCCAATTGCTCAACCCACAATGAGCCCAACGCATTCCATTTTGGCAGATAGGAATACCCTCTCATTGGTGTTGTCAGGTCATAATACGGAAAGCCTGACCCGCTTGGAACAGTAGTGGGTAACGTCTAGTTGAGCGATAAAGACTGGGTACACGAACTAAATCTGATTATTACGGCAGTAAAATTCTGCTCTTAGTGTTTTGCATAAAACTATATTAGTATGTATCTGTTTTTTTTGGTGTGCGGAGGAAATGCTGACTGATCGGACTGTGCATGGTTTTCTAGTTGTTCTCTGTGTCTTCTGACTCGGTTGGTCTGTTGGAAGTTCGGCTAAGTGTTGTACGCCCTTGCAACGAAACATCAATGTTTTTGTTCATTTACTTGATCTTGATAGTCTTGGAAGTTATTTTACCGTGGTCAAGCTGCTTAGTGTGGGACCCCCACTACTACTAATTCGGCAAAGGGTTTTATCTCAGCTCCTAATGTAATGTTGATTAAATACGGTGGAAGCAAGTTCCAATTCGTAATAGTGTTTGGCTATCTAGAACGAATATATTTGTTTCCTCGTCTTTCTTGACGAGGAAGTAATTAAACAAATCACAGACATGTAATTATAAATTTCTCTGGACAAATCACGAAACTAAAATCGAATTTAACACGGCAGTTAAATTCGGCTATAAGAGTTTTGTAGCAGAGAAATGTGGATTACATGTAATGATATATCTCTGTTTGTAGGTATCTGTTTTTGCTACGAGGTGGAGGAAATGCTGACTGATCATGGTTTTCTTGTTGTTCTCTCTGGGTCTTCTGGGTTGCTCTACTGGAAGTTCGGATACGCTCTTGCAATAAAATATCAATATGTTTAAAATATGACGGGAACTCGGCCCGATATTCGAGACAAGTCGGCCCTGTTAATAGGACAACTGGGACCGCAGTAAGACAAGTCGGTCAGATAAAGGACAACTCAGACCATCCATCAAATGTGAAGTTTTATTTGAATTTTTATCTGATTTTTCCAGTAAATCTTTAATTTTTATATAGATGTGATGTCTGTTTTTATGGGTCAGTGTCTTTTTTGTTTTTGAAACAAGGTGCGGCTGTTTCAGTGAATAAAAATAATAAGTTTTATTTTATACCCTTTATTGCATAATTACATTAACAGTTAACAGTAATATTCAGACAAAATGTTTGACATAGATAAGTAAAAAGCACTAAAACAGCACTATAAATATAAGAAACACAACTACGATACAGCACTATTCCCGTCTTTAAACATCTAGGAAATACAAAGTGCCGCACATCTTCAGGAGCCGACTTGCTGTTATCTGTTTTTACTGGCGTATTTAGACCACAACTGCGATATCTTGCCCTGCACCTTCTGTGTATTCGTCCTCTGACGACGGCGTAGCTTTCCTTCACTATAATCATCTTCAGTTGCAGTGGTATCTTGTCGTCTTCTGTGTACATAAGCTGGATAAATAAGTAGAACTGGACGTAATCTTTCTGGGCCAGGTTGTTAAAGCGGTTGTACCACCCCTCGACGTCGTTGTTCGTGCGTACACTCTTGCCAAAAACATTCCATGCTGAAACGGGCCATACAGTTCTGTTAAACCAGGTGTCTTGTACGTAACTCGTCACAGGCTGTAGTTGTTCTGTTGCTTTGTCTTTCAGTGTGTTGCAAGCTTCAGGTACGGTGGTCAGGTGGTAAAAATAGTAGGGCAAAAAGGAGTCTCAAGAACTTGTAGACGTCGTCACAGCTGGCGTAGGCTGTCTGCAAAAGATAAATTAATATGCATTAATTTGCTTACTTTCAAATTATTTGATAAAAGAATTTTCTGTCATATAAGCTATGACGAACAAGTTGAGTATTGAAATTTAAATTAATAAATACAAAATTATTAAATTATTCAAAAATGTATTTTTCAGGAACTTAAAATTACCTGCAAACCATGTTCCTGGACCTTTCGCAAAATTACCTGCCACAGGGGGAAAGAACATCCTTGGATCTCTGGGTTGGTGAAAACGGACTGTATGGCACGCCACAAACCACTCTTGAAATCGACAACAAAATATTTCACAGCAGGGTCACATGGAAGGAGGTCAAAACGGCTTTTAAAATCTTGAAAATAAACATATTGATACATAGTTATGAATATTACATTAATATTTAGTTATAGATTAAATATTAGATTAAATAAAAATTTCTTCAGCTTCCAGTGTCGTAACCTGCTCTATCTTGGGTCTTCTTCAAGGGATCTACAATGATGTAAAAAGAGTATTAACAAGTGTGGACTGTGAGCACGCTCACAAATGGATACCCACGCTTCGCAATTAAGTCCATTTATCTCCCATTAATAATATAAGAGGTCAATAAAAATCCTTCATTCATATCTACATATAATTAACTTCCTTTATGCCAAGTTTCATTTGATTTCATCAAGCGGTTTAGGAGGAGTTGCGATTACAAAGGATGTGGACAGACAGACGGACGGACGGACAGACAGACAGGGTGATTCCTATATAACCCCAAAACAAGTCTGCGGGGGATATAATAATAAACACACACAAATGTTACCTAATAGTCCGAGAATCATCTGCCGTCCAACGCTTTTTTGCGTGGGAACGTCCCACGCAAAAAAAAAAGAGAAAAAAAAAGCGTTGGACGGCAGAGGATTCTCGGACTAGTTACCTAAAAGACAAAAGAAACGAAAAATAAAACACAATAACATATATACTTAAGACTCTATCTTCAGAAGGACTGCATGTTTAGTCCGGATGTCGAAGGATGAAGGTTGATACTGCTGGGAACCATGATGTTTTCTAAGTATGAAATAGTAAGATCTTTATAGCGGTTTAGGAAATTCTGGTACTCTCGGCAGCTGGGTGGGGAACAAGGCGGTACACGTTGGACAGAAGAAGGTAACCTGGCTATTAAGTTCCTTCTGCTGACATAACTAATCACAAATAAGTGTGATTAACATGAATATGTATGTTACTATTTGTGTTCAAATATTCAAAATATCAGTTAAAATGATTTATTTATTTTTAATTTTAATACATTTTTTCTGGAAAAATGTCAAGGTTTCTTTAATATTAAGAAACACTTCGTTGGCCATGTTTAAATTTAGAACCAACGTAATTCCCCAGATTTTGGCGAAAAACTTTCGCAACACTTGTATTTTTAAAAGTTGTCATATATAAATGTTTTCTATAGTAGACATAGTATAATAGTATATTATTTTATGATCATATTTATTTATTTCAATTATTATGGTCCGAGTTGTCCTCTATCGGGCCGACTTGTCTTACTGCGGTTTGAGTTGTACTATAAACCCACTCTCCGGCGCAGATTGTGATCAATTAATAAGTTGTTTGGTCACATATGTCGTCAAAATATGACAATTTTTTTATGTTTATTATAATTATAATAATAATATTTTTGTGTAAAACTTGTTTATTACTTTATTACTTATTTAATACCATTAATAAAAATTTTATTTCAAGTCCATCAAAATCTAGAAAACATTTTAGTAAAAACATTACTATTGGCGGCTCCGGCTTTTTTTGTGCTGCTTTCACAGTTAAAAATATGTAATCCGAAAAGTTTAAAATAAACAACTATAGAAATATTTTTTTAAATATACAAAGATCCAAGCAAAAAACATGGCTTCAAAATTTTACAGATTTATTTATTAAATAATGTGAAGTGAAAAATGAACATGTCTGACCAATTACATCCTCCCAAGTCAGGGGTTCTGAGTCCGCGTTCGCTGCGAACGCGGACTCAGAACCCCTGACTTGGGAGGATGGACCAATTACTGCACTTCTAATCGCTTATTTATTATTCCATTGTTTTCATATGAACATTTTTTGTTAATTTGTTATGATATATATTTTAAAATTAAATGTCTTTAAATATCCATTTTACTTTTTATACACAAGTACATCAATCTTGCAAATAAAAAAAAACCCACCTAAAAAACCACATTTAATGCCAATACAACTTATTAATTGTGACTTTTTTCCTTTGTGACCTTTTTTCTGTGACTTTTTTTCCGGTGACTTTCTTTACTACAACCCTGGCCATCGATGGGACAATGCAGCTATTATTATACACCTAAACAGTTGGTAGTTGATCGTAATTCTCTTTGAACTGCAGGAATCTTAATTTATGTACTTAGTACTAAAGATTTTGAACAATTTTTTTTTAAGTCGACATAACTATAAACGATTTTTAGATAGTTTTTTTATCATACTAATACTTAAATTTAGTGTAATATCCTCCAAATATCATTAAACTGACTACAAATAAACCGCCATATATACTTTTCACCAGTGAAATTGAGCGCCGAAACCTCGTTATGGCTAGCTTCGCGGAAATCTGTAAAACTCGCCCAACTTCAGAAAGAGGCTAAAAATTAAATTTGCGGGCAGGTTATTGTTCTCAATGTTAATCAACAAAGAAGAAGCCTGTAGTTTCATTTGAACATATTGTCACTCAACAGATTATCAACAAGAAGTTTCAGGTAACTATTCTTTTTTGATTTTCGCTGTTGGGATGTAAAAAATCCTTCTTGGATGTGTTAATAACTTGGTAAATTGCAAAGTGGCTTCCCGGCCAAATTAAAACCGCCATCTTGAAAATTGTGTTTACAGCGGTCGCAAAAAATAAGATTTTGCAATTAGCGGTAAGTATCAGTAGTTAGGTATGTCATAAAAATGATTAATAAATAAATGTGAAATTATTTAAACGTAAAATGAACAAAGCAAACTTCATTTTTAATAGTTTCGCTATTGTCAAGTCCGCGTCAGCAGGTGCGCGATGGCCAATGACGATGCTGTGCAACTTAAATTATAGCGTCGGAATTCATTTAGCGAGCCAGAAATAGAATAATATTTTATCGTGGGTGCCATGCTAGGGCTTATTATCTTAGAATTTATACAGCACTGCTCAACATAATTGGAATTATATTTTTTTAAATAATAAGATTCCTTTTGAAGTTTTGTATGGTGTCTTGCAAATTAAAATTTTACTTTGATGACCCAGTTTGTTATTAATGCATTACATGGGCATATTCAACCGCAGCCTTATAACAATTAAAATATATTTATGAATATATGAAATTTTTGGCAATTTAAATAACTATATATATATATATATATATATATTTATCTTAACTATGTATCTTTAGTGCATTTCCAGGGGCCGCGCTGGGCTTCGCCAATGTCGCCAATTGCGATTTTTTTTTCATTTGGCGACAAAATATTGCGTCTGGCGATTTTTTTGGCGCCAAGGTTTTATAGTGTTAAACGATGCATGCACGTTTTAAATTTATCGGTAATCGGCGATTGCATCATTAACGATCCTTTGTCGGCTTCTGTGGTCGTAAATACATGTGTATTGTGTAGTATCCAGTGACATTTGTGTTATTTGGAGTTATTAAACGGAAATCGGCAATAAATGAATCAACAAAGTTGTCTGATGAAAAGCAGCTTTACCTGCATCACATTTGAGTAGACGTGCAATAAAACAATTGATGCTGTCACTGGTAAACCTAAACGGCTAAAATGCCCGACTTTTGGTAAAAATTAGAGTAAAACGGCTAAAAACTCTATTTTTAACCATTTTTCGTTATTTTAACCAATAGTCTCCAAAATTAGACACGAACTTTATTTTTAGCCGAAAGATAATAATTTTAGCCCTGTCGACCGTAACTTTCTAAAGCGCTCAAGTGATCGCGATTTTCTGATAACGTGACCGATAAGAAAGCCGCCATAACAGTTTAAATGTCAAAGTTATCCCTAGTTATGGCAACTATTTCAAGTCTGTAGTTTAAAAATATGGAACGTAAAAGCTTCCAAAATTACCACAGACTATGGTAAATTATTGTCGTAATATATACATTATTTAATTTTGCGATGAGAACTTGCTTTTTGTGACATATAGTTAGACAAACGATTTGCATAGTGTGTTTTTATACTAATTGAAGATAATTAATCCAAAGGTGTTACCGGTCATTTTGTCTGAACATGGTTTATGAGTACACATCAGGTGTTAAACAGTGTTTTATTGATAATATCAACACCCAATGCTATATAAAATAGTTAAACAATTCCGGTAAAATTTTTCGAATATTCATAATACGGCTTAATAAAGAACGAGTTTTTTCCTTTACATAATTTTTACTTTTATGTTTAAGCCAAGTAATACCAATAATTTTATACGAATTAAGAATAAATATAAAAATATATCTACGGATGTAGAAATATCAGTTAAAAAAAATGTATACGGATTATGGAAAAAATAAAAAAATTAATAAAAAAATACAATCGAATTAAAATAGATTCGTCGAATCGGTATGTCGGAGAACAAATTCGTACGAGTTTTTTTTATGTGCCAGTTACACATCCGTTACCAGATATAACCGAATACACGATACGGATTTCTGTGGTGCACCTGCCATCTCAATTGCAAGACAAAAGAGGTAAACCACCACGGTAGCCATCAAAATGGTATCACAAGATTTTGAATTTTCATTCACTAACATTCGTGTTCATAAACATTATCAAGACCTTAAATTTCATACTATAAAATAGAATAACAAAAAAAGATCAGGCGTATTTTTGCAACTCAATCTTTTTTAAATAATTAACTTTGTAATGTCATAAAACTATAAACAGTTAATGACATTTATTCTAAAGTAACCGACTTTTTAAATTTTTTAATTGTTTTATTTTAAATAATTTTTCAAAATTTTTATTTAGCCTTTATAACGTGTTTGTTTGAAGGGTTTCAAATAAGATTCTAGGTATGTTTAATCACATTCTATACGCTTTTAAATTGATTTACATAACATAATTAAAAGCGTGAATTAAATAGAATTCCGTATATTTTTTGACGTTCTATAATAAAGAAATTGATTTTGCTTCATATTTCTATTACTTTACAACTGATTTAGACATTGTATTGTAACTTTACCTTTAGTCTTTCGTTTTGACCTTTCAGGTGTCGCATAATAATTAAGCAATTAACAAACTAATATACAATTACATCACATACGCTAATTATTGCTTGCTGGACATTAATCACCGATGCAGTACGTGTTGTAATTGAAAAATATTGATATGATAGCTGAAAATAATGCACATAGTATATATAATTAAGCTTCTTTCATATACTATTTATGTATTACCTTCATTGTCAAGACAAATATTAATGGTCCATAACTAGTTAGTTACGATGTGCCGATGGAACTGGTAGTTTTTGTATTGCCGATCATCATATAAAATGAATTCTTCAACAGCAGGCTGGATCATCATGTCCTAACGAAATAGCAGTGACAAAATTCAATATCTATAAAACATGACTCAAATCCGCCGGGCAACAATATATGCAACCTACTTACCACTGTCAAATAAATCAGACATGCATATGCATAGTTATTTACACATACAAAAAATTGCATGTAAACATACAGCATAAGAGGAAGAAAGTGCATGAAATAATAAGCAATCTCAGAGACGGACATTAAAATATCATTGTTGGGGGGGGGGGGGGGTCAAATCTTTATTGTACATTTCAGGTCTTTCATGATAGGCTTTTAAATTTTATTACTTAATTACATTACAAATTACAATATATTCATTAAGTCACATTAGTTACACATATGAAAAATGTTCACATTGTTGGTAATTTAGGAATCCAAATTTTTCTGGGAGTTAATTGATTCTTGGTTGTAATACACTTGAAGGGCTCTTATTTCATCTATGTAGGCACATCTTATCTAGGGTCTATGGCACCCAGCATACAGAAAGGTATCCATTGTAGTTTCTGCCTTGTCTTTTAATGGTTGTGGATATCCACTGCTGTCCTCCATCGTGATTAACCACTGCACCTATAAAATATAAACAGTCACTTAAATATAAACAATTCACAGTAAAATCAGAACCTTAACACTACTTCTCAAGTTATAGTACCAAACAAAATATTTTATGTGTCTGAACTACATAAATGTATATCAACACTTCTGCAGGTAATTAAAATATTCGTGTTTATTTGAAATTGTTTATTGGCAAGTATATGCTATCAAGCCTCAGGGGGGGTCATAATTTTTATATTAAAAGTAAAGAAATGTCGTCTGCGCGTTATTTTTACAAGACACCTTTAGTAAGATACTCAGTTCATTGTAATCCAAGTGTAAATCATTTGTTTGATTGCGATCAAAGAAGTGGTCACCGGATTAAAAGGGTACAGTTTATTGGATTTTTTCCTGAGACAATAGCGTACGACACATGCGTAGTTCAATAAAGCAGAATTTCGATCTTTTTATTAAACATGAACTAAGTTACGAAGGTACTTACATAACTTACAAGTATCTACTGTTGTTATTAAATCTATTTAAGTAGTTTTTGATAGTTGTCACTGATAATTACCAACAATATTTGTAATTATTGTCTGCTGATTAAACCAAACCACATGTTTTACCTCGTTTTGCACTTCTACTTCCGGGGGCGCTTTGTATACTGTAGTCACGGAAACGTTTGCACGAGTTAAATTTTAAAATATTTGATGGGGCAAATTTACTACCCGATACGTACTTTAGATAAAAGGAAAAAATGAATGATCATTAAAATAACACAATAAGCCGCGAAATTGTAAATTTAACTTCTATTTTAAAAAACATTCGGTATCAATCCTTATCAAGGATACAAAATTCATTGAATAAAATTATTTATTATAAAATTAAAAAAAAGATTGATTCATAAATTAATACAACGGTCATTTCCAATTAATTATGAGTAAATTTACTGTTCACTTATCACTCATTTATGGCTTCATTATACAAATAAAATATACAAAGCCTGCCAGCATACAAAATGCTAATTACAAGTGGGTTTACAACTAATTTACTCTTATGGCTTCGTTAGATTTGTATATACAAGGAACCCATGTTTAACTAATAATGAAGTTTTTTTCATATATACTTTTTATGGATATTTTCTAACTCTGTAGATTGTTTCTATGGATTTCTTTCGGACCAGTATAAATTTATTCTTTAAATTTTAAATAAAAATGAAAAGTATGTCTACAAACATTTTTCCGCTTACATAACGACAAAACGGAAGCAAAAACGCAATCTTTTTTTAAACCGTATTACATGCGATAATGAAACAAATATATTTTTTACCGCGATTATTTTATTAGGCATTGAATCTGTAGTACCGTTAAGAAAATGCAGGTAACGTTAGCAAAAAACCAACCTGGAACACCTGTGTATTCATAAAAATGACCCGAAACACCTGTTAAATTGATTATCTTCAAGGAATATAACTACTTATTCAATTGTTTAATTGTCTTACCGTATCTGTATCAAAAGGCAATATATCATTAAAAAAAGAAATAAAATAAAATAAATAAGGTATATATAATTTTAATTACATTCATTTACCATAGTCTGGAAGCTTTTACGTTCCATAATATTTAGAAGCAATAAATTACTTCAAAACAATATATTTTACATTTTTGCATAACTACAATTTATTAACTTCTTACCTATTTTGTCTTGCAACTGCGATGACAAGATGACACCTGCACCACAGAAATCGACATTGTGTATTGAAAATAGACGTGTATTCGGTGATATCGGGTAACAGATGAGTCACTGGCACTTGAAAAAAAACTCGTACGATTTTGTTCTCGGACATACCGAAACGACGGATCTAGTTTAATTCGATTGTATTCATATATTTTTTTCTAAATCCGTATATATTTTTTAACGGATATTTCTACATCCGTAGATATATTTATATATATTTATTCTTAATTCGTATAAAATTATTGGTATATTATTTTACTTGGCTTAAACATAAAAGTAAAAATTATGTATTTAAGCAAAAAACGCGTTTTATTAAGCCGTATTATGAATATTCGAAAAATTTTACCGGAATTGTTTAACTATTTTATATAGCATTGGGTGTTGATATTATCAATAAAACACCGTTTAACACCTGATGTGTACTCATAAACCATGTTCAGACAAAATGACCGGTAACACCTTTGGATTAATTATCTTCAATTAGTATAAAAACACACTATGCAAATCGTTTGTCTAACTATATGTCACAAAAAGCAAGTTCTCATCGCAAAATTAAATAAACAATGTATATATTACGACAATAATTTACCATAGTCTGTGGTAATTTTGGAAGCTTTTACGTTCCATAATATTTAAACTACAGACTTGAAATAGTTGCCATAACTAGGGATAACTTTGACATTTAAACTGTTATGGCGGCTTTCTTTATATCTAGTAGCTGTAGATTATCGATCACGTTATCAGAAACTCGCGATCACTTGAGCGCTTTAGAAAGTTACGGTCGACAAGGCTAAAATTATTATCTTTCGGTTAAAAATAAAGTTCGTGTCTAATTTTGGAGAATATTGGTTAAAATAACGAAAAATGGTTAAAAATAGAGTTTTTAGCCGTTTTACTCTAATTTTTACCAAAAGTCGGGCATTTTAGCCGTTTAGGTTTACCAGTGTGTTAATTAATTTATAAAAATAACAAAACAAACATATTTTTGTAGTAATATTTTTTTATAATGTAATTAATAAAATGCAGGTATGAAAACTGACGTCGTTGTTGAGTGATTTCCGGACCGGATGTCCGTCTTAATTTCGTAATTAGAAAACTCTTACACATGCGTAGTTCTATTTTCAGTATTTCCGGTTTTATGTTCATTCACGGGAATAGATGTTTCTAATAAATTACTGTTAAATTTTGTTTTTCTGCCAACAAGAAATCACTCACACATCTTTTCATGATTAAAATACAATTAATGTACGGGCTGCTTGAGACCAAACTTTTGAAAAATTGCATTAAGAGTCCGGCAAAATTGGATTTCGTCCGACGTTACAGAATATGTCACACATATGACATAGATAATGTTAAACAATTTCGCCATGTCATATAGTGATCTAGTGATTTATAATATGGCGACACTTTTACAAAACTGGCGACGGAAAATTGCAGTTGGCGATTTTTTTGGCGCCAGCTTTTTAGAAGCCAGAGCAGCCCCTGATTTCTAAAGAACCAATGTTGAAATACAATCAGATGTTGGGCATATATAAATAGACAATTATTTATATATATATATACAGGGCTCACCACACTGGGCGAAGTGGGCGACAAAGTCGCCCTACTAGTACCTGAAGTCGCCCTAAGGCGCCTCAAAAGCGAAGTCGAAGTCGCCCTGTCATTTCCCTCAAGTCGCCCGATGGTTCACATAAGATACTTGTTAATATGGTCCAAATACTTCACCCGGACTACCAATTTATCAGTTAATGTGTAATTCCAATAAAAAACGGCAAACAATATGGGTATTTAACATATTTTCAAACGATTTTCGTCTCTCAAATGTATTACGCGCCATTTGTTTATTTACCGGATGTGACTAATTACCGGAAGTGAACAACGAGGAAAAGTAATCTACAACGGCCCATAATGAAAAATCGTAATATTGTTGATGAACAAACACTTTTAATTGGTGTCAAACTTCAGTTCTTTCAAAGAGTATTGTACTTTAACAATACCTTTTATGGCTACAAGTACTGAAGTAGATAGAAAAATAGTCCCTATATCTGGTGTTTTTTTCATTGATTAATGATAAAGGTTATGTACTGTTTGATAGTGCGTACCATGAATAATAATGAAAAAGAAAGAATAAAACTGAATTTATGTGTGTTATGGTTTTAAAACACAAGAGAAATAATCCTGGAAATTGCTGTAAATAATGAAAAATATATGTTAACTACCGCGAAATTTATTATTTGTACGGTCCCCCTGACTTCTCCCTATTGTTTCCTGAAGTCTCCCTATCAGGGCCTGACTTCTCCCTGTTTGGCTGCCAGGGAGAAGTCACTTCTCCCTACTTTTTTAGAGTGTGGTGACCCCTGTATATATATATATATATATATATATATATATATATATATATATATTTTTCCATTAAATCTCAAGGATAATGAATATTGAATATTGGACATTTATTATTATACCCCCCGCTTTATAGTGTTCATGGTGTCCGTCCGTCCTTCCGTCCGTCCGTCCGTCCTTCCGTCCGTCCGTCCTTCCGTCCGTCCGTCCGTCCGTTACACTTTCTATTATTTGCAACTCCTCCTACACCACTGAAAGGAATTTGATGAAACTTACACAGAATCTTTGTCTCATAGTGCCATTGTGCATGAGATATTTAACATTTTGATCGGAATGATATTTGGGGTTTCCCATAGAAAAACATGGACTTTGTCATTGACATAAGGGGGTCCCTATCTCTTATGTGCAACTCCTCCTACACCACAGAATGGAATTTAATGAAACTTACACAGAATGCTTGTCACATAGTGCCATTGTGCAGGAGATATTAAACATTTTGATCGGATCGATATTTGGGGTTTCCCATAGAAAAACATGGACATTGTCATTGACCTAAGGGGGTCCTCATCTCTTATGTGCAACTCCTCCTACACCACTGAATGGAATTTAAAGAAACTTACACAGCATCCTTGTCACATAGTGCCATTGTGCAGGAGATATTAAACATTTTGATCTGATCGATATTTGGGGTTTCCCATAGAAATACATGGACATTGTCATTGACCTAAGGGGGTCCTCATGTCTTATGTGCAACTCCTCCTACACAACAGAATGGAATTTGTTGAAACTTACACAGAATCCTTGTCACATAGTGCCATTGTGCAGGAGATATTTATTATTTTGATCGGAATGATATTTGGGGTTTCCCATAGAACAACACGGACTGTCATTGACATAAGGGGATACCCATTTCTTATGTGTGACTCCTCCTACACCACTAAATGGAATTTGATGAAACTTACACAGAATGTTGTCACATATTGCCATTGTGCACTAGATATATAACATTTCGATTGGAATGATATTTGGGGTTTCCCATAGAAAAACATGGACTTTGTCATGGACATAAGGGATACCCATCTCTTATGTGCAACTCATTCCTACACCACTGAATGGAATTTGTTGAAACTTACACAGAATCCATGTCACATAGTGCCATTGTGCAGGAGATATTTAACATTTTGATCGGAATGATATTTGGGGTTTCCCATAGAAAAACATGGAGTTTGTAATGGACATAATGGGATACCCATCTTTTATTTGCAATTCCTCCTACACCACTGAATGGAATTTGTTGAAACTTATAAAGAATCTTGGTCACATATTGCCATTGTGCACTATATATTAAACATTTTGATCAGAATATTATTGGAGGTTTGCCATAGAAAAACATGGACTTTGTCATTGACATAGGGGATGCCATTCTTTGGGGGATTGGGGAGGGTTACATGTATTATCTGCAATTTCGCCTTCACGTTTAACTAGGTAAAGTTTCAATTTCATAATTAAGAACACCTGAATTTTCAAAGTAATTGTGAAGCGGCGGGTATCAATGGTGAGCATTGCTCACAGGTGTTTTTACTCTAGTTTTTGATGTAGATTTTTTCAAATAACCAGCCTGCAGGTAGAACCGGATGTGTAGAATAGTGATTAAATCTGTATCAGGAACAATACTCCTATATTACTTTTATTGGTAATTTACTTATTTGGTTGTAAAATGGGAAATGTACAAATTACAGATAAAGAAATATGTGGCATACTAATCTACTAATGCAGCTTATGAACTTTATATAGCATCAGGGGTCATCACACTCTAAAAAAGTAGGGAGAAGTTACTTCTCCCTGGCAGCCAAACAGGGAGAAGTCAGGCCCTGGTAGGGAGACTTCAGGAGACACTAGGGAGAAGTCAGGGGGGCCGTACAAATAATTAATTTTGCAGTAGTTACATACATTTTTCATTATTTACATAAATTTCCAGGATTATTTCTCTTGTGTTTTAAAACCATAACACGCTTAGATTCTTTTTTTTTTTCTTTCTTTTTCATTATTATTCATGGTATGCAATATCAAACAGCACATAACCTTTATCATTAATCAATGAAAAAAACACCAGATATAAGGACCCAGAAATAATTCTTCAGTTCAGCACACTTTACCTTTACCTTGTCCTTGTCTGTGAGATCTTATTGCCTCTGATCCATTTCGAAAAAATTTTTTTGTTGCACCAGCTTCCGGCCCATAGATTCAAATTTTATTGGAAAGTTTTTCCAATGTTTGTTAAGTGCACTTCCACTTGGACAAAGTTGTGCTGATCATGAGATACCCATCCAGGGCTCGCGTTGGAGGGCGACTCGGGCGAAGAAGTCGCCTTATCGTGGTCCCACTTCGCCGTCGATCATCTTCAAAAGCGAAGTGAACTCGCCCTTTCATTTTGTAGAATCGCCTAATGTCGCCTTTTATTTCCATTTTGGTAAGAAATCTTCATATTTTTATACCGCGTCATGTTTATTATGTTTACGCGCCAAAGTTGAACTGGTACCGTTTTAACTTTGATTTGGTACATATAAAGCGTAGGTTTATATATAACCGGAAACCAGTTCAGAGCACAAGAATTTGTGAAAATTTCCGGAGCGGATATGAATTTGGTGCCGGAGATAGCAAATACTACGCTGATAGTGGTGAAATTAGTTTTGCAATGATAGACACGTAGTAAACATAGTATTTTGGCAGTTACTTAAAACAAATTCAAGTTAAATATGTTTAAATACTTTTAATATTGAATTTTACAATTTTATATAATATATTATGTGTCACAATGATGTAATTTTTTCTTCAAGTTCTAATAGTACTTCATTATAAATCAATCAGATTGTGTATCAATGACAAAGAAACATTTATTTTAATGAACATTTTTGTGACAGTTGATTCTTTTTTTATTGTTATGTTTAATACATGTATTTTTGAAAATGTGTGAAATAAGTATACTGAATAGTTAATCAAATCTTTTATACTTTATCCTCAATAAATTAAACTGCTAAAAAAAACATAATAAAAATGCAAATGCCAACACTAATTTAAAAAAAACAACAAAGTAAACAGGATGCTTTCGCGACATATTCTGCAACTTCTCCCTGTTTTCCACCCACTTCTCCCTGTTCTATCCTCACTTCTCCCTGTCAGCCACCCAAAAGAGAAGTGAATTCTCCCTATAGTTTTGACCCAGCATGAGCCCTGCCCATCTACAGAACTTATCATGATGTCAATAATTACTATTCATCTTTATTCTTTCAAGAGGAGCTCGTATACTTATCAAAGAAAATTGTTAAAGTACAATACTCTTTGAAAGAATTGAAGTTTAAAACCAATTAAAAGTGTTTGTTTATCAAAAAAATTACGATTTTTCATTTTTGTTTTCATTTTTCATTATGGGCAGTTGTACATTACTTTTCTTCGTTGTTCACTTCCGGTAATTAGTCATATCCGGTAAATAAACAAATGGCACGTAATCCATTTGAAAGACGTAAATCGTTTGAAAATATGTTAAATACGCATATCGTTTGCCGTTTTTTTTATTGGAATTACACATTTACTGATAAATTGGTAGTCTGGGTAAAGTATTTGGACCAGATTTACAAGCATCTTATGTGAACCATCAGGCGACTTGAGGGAAATGACAGGGCGACTTCAGGTCCTAGTAGGGCGACTTCGCCCAGTGTGGTGAGCCCTGTAGCATGGCAATTTAATACTTTGAACAATAAAACTATTAAGCTCTTCATGTGGTATAGTACAAGATAAGCCTCAAGTTTTTATTATCATGCTTTGACAGCAGAATCTACCATTTGGTTTGATTTTATATTATCAAGATACTTGGAATTATATGGATTTATTTTGAGTTTTAATTATTAAAAATAAATTATTAATAAAAAAAACCAGAAATAAAAAATACAACAGAATAAATGATTTTTTTAAAAATAACTTGCTAGAATTATAAATGAAGTACATGTAAAATTAGTTAAAATTTTTAACACTGTGAATCCTATATAGTATGTATTTTATGTAAAATTCACTTTCACAAGTAAAAAAATGAAAATGATTACCAAAATACTTATTATTGTTATGTATTAATTTGGCAGCATCGTATTGTGCAATTTCTGTCACAGAGTTCATATCTGCGACAGAATTTTTCGAAACTTCTTTTGCTTTGAACTGGTTTCCGGTAATTTTTATGCGCAGTTTGTACAAGGTTAAGTAAGATGGGAATCAGCTTACACCGTTTTGTTATGGCGCGTAAACACGATAAACATGCATTGATAATAATACGAAGATTTCTTATTAAAATGGGAAAAAATTGAATGGCAAGTCTCCTTCCAAAGGAAGCCATGATAATATAAAGCATGATCGCCTATTCTTATAATTTTCCGTTGCGATTTTTTTCTTAAATTGGGAAAAAATTAGACAAAAATTTGGAAATTTGCTCCAGGCAAAACAGTCGAAATTCAAGCTAACAAAATCACTGTATAGCAGTACTAAAGTGGTACATAGCATTAATCTGTAGAACTCCAACTCTTGACCTTTTACCGAATAGTCTAGACAGACTAGACAGACAGAACTGTAATTTGAACATGCTGCACACACTATTTCATTATTATTGTAAGGCCACCAAAAAAAATGTGTGTTTACGGGTACCTGACCCTACCTATTTTTTGAAGCCAAAATCTCTAACCTACAGGGATCCCCGCAATGTGTCTAGATGTGTATTGTATGCGTCTTTTCAGTTCTGGATGCGCCTTTTCAACATCGTCAGACGCGTACGAATTTCCGTCATGTCAATCCCCTCTCCGATGCGTGGTTACGTATCCTTACAAATGGCGATCTATATTTACCTGTCGTCGGATTCTCAGCAGGTAGTAATCACTCTGGCAGCAAATATGCTTTAATTAAGATGTTTATTAAACAATAAACATGCTGTGTTGATGGACACTTTTTATGGTTAAAATTAAGCGTTGATAATACACTCGTTTCAAATTTTAATACATGTTCGGAACCTTGCATTGCAGTTGCAGTTACAATTTTTTTTAAAGTAAGAATTCTTGACTGGTACAAAGATATCTTCAATATGAACATTAATAAGTTATCTTATAAACTTAATTTTTGTATATAATATCAATAAGATAATCTGCTATAGACTAGGATCTGAAAAGGCGGGGGGGGGGGGGGGGGGGGGGAGGGGGGTGGTGGATGGGTAATGAGTTGTTTGGAAGAAATATTAATTTATAAAAAGACATTTAATGGCTCGGTCATCAAAGAAAACGGTTGTATGCAAGCACTTAGCTTGACTCGTCTGTGATATGTGGGACTCATGAAAAATTTTTTTGGGACTCGCCACTTTCAAAAGTGATGAGTCCTGGACTCGCCATAAAAATTCCTACAAGTATCACTGACCTAAAGTTTTTTTGGCGTTTTTAACAGAGGTTACTTCGAACCAGAAAATTCCCGGTATTGTTCCGGTTTTTAGTTCTATTTTCATACTTCTGCCCCACACATTCCAAAATTCAATGACTGTATACTTTTAAAGGCTTTATTGGAAATTCTTGAAACTTACAAGCTTTACACCTACAAAGGTATCAAAGAAAAAGGTCAAAATTAAATTACTAATTTAAACAACACGATCCCCCCCCCCCCATTTTATAATTCTCTGTAACCGGAAACACATTTTTTTTTGTTTGGCTTAATATATCAGTCGTATATACAGTAAGAAGATAAGACCAGAAAAATCATTAATATTATACTAAATATTTTGCAGAAAAATTTCAAAGATGAATTATCAGAAGGTTTATATGAATCACATACATTCAAGCTCATTGCTATGTCAGCTTGCACAAATGTGGAGAAGTCAGCTACTGTGTGATGCATTGATCTGTACAGGGAACATAGTTACCAAGGTATGTTGTCTCATTACGAACATAGTTACCAAGGTATTTTGTCTCATTGCGAACATAGTTACCAAGGTATGTTGTCTCATTACGAACATAGTTACCAAGGTATGTTGTCTCATAGCGAACGTAGTTACCAAGGTATGTTGTCTCATTACGAACATAGTTACCATGGTATGTTGTCTCATTACGAACATAGTTACCAAGGTATGTTCTCTCAATATGATGAGGCCAATTGGACAAGGTATTTGATTTCAGTAAGTGAACATTGGATAGCAATGCTGGTCATGTTATGGTTTTACGAGTCAATTTGATTTTATTTAAGAAAAAAGTTGTAGGTATTGCCAGGGATACAGGTGAACTTTTTCCTGCAGTAGTCAGCTGGGCCTTTGACTAGAAAAATTCATGGCCCCAACAATATAGTTAGGGGCCTACCTAACTTTTTCAGTGCAAGTGGGTTTTAAATATAACTCCTATGATCATGCATACAATTTTGATTACTACATGTACATGTAGTGATGTACATTAAGTCAGAAGTTATTGTCTTGTTTTGATACATTGGATCACTACCTAGACGTCATTGGGTGTTTTAGTCTGTTGGATACATGTATTTTGTTGTTTCCTGAAATTAAGATTTAAATTATTAATTACCAGGACAATAATTTTAACCGAATTATCTCGGAATTTCAGACGGACAAAACCAATATGTTAACCCTTGGACAGGCCAAAAAATTTTGTCGGTCGGGAAGTCCGACTTGTTATTATTGAAATTTATGTCGCCCTGATGATTTGTTCACAGAAAATACTTGGAATATCTGGTTGTACAGATTTACAGACTTCCACCCTTTAAGTAAATATGTAAAACCAATACAAATTGCAATGATCTTGTGTATTTAAATCATTTTTGAAATATTATACCTTTTGCAAATGGATTACGTGCCATTTATTTTTTTCCGGGATACATCTAATTACCAATAGTGAGAAATGAGAAAAAATAGACTACAATGGCCTTAATGAAAATTCATAACTGTTTTATAAACAAACACTTTTGAAACTCAAAAGTTCTTATAAAACATATTTAATTTTAATCATTGGCTTGATAAATTTATACTATATATTCTAGTAAGCTGAAATAAAAGGAATAAAGATAACTATACTACAAGTGAACATATTTTAGAGAGGGTTTTTTGCATGACAAATAAAACTGCTTACCGTGTATGGTTCAGCTTATGCTCCTTTTGTAGATCAAGAAGGGTACTTGTTGAAATTAAAATTTTTTCCTCCAGAAATTCAGTGTTTTGAAATAAGGTTGTTTTTTGCTCACCTGACCCGAAGGGTCATGTGAGCTATTGCCATCACTTGGCGTCAGTCGTCGTCGTCGTCATCGTCGTCGTTAACTTTTCTTCAAAAATCTTCTCCTCCAAAACCACTGAAGGGATTGCTTTGAAACTTTGCACACATCATCAGTAAAATGTCCTCTACCAAGTTTGCTCAAATCATGGCCTCAGACCAACCAACATGGCCACCATGGCTAAAAATAGAACAGGGGGGTCAAAATACAGTTTTTTGCTTATAGTTCAAAAAGTATAACAGATATAGGAAAACCGAACAGACCTTCCTTCTTCAGCATCTAAAGCTCTACAAAACACTCCATTGGGTCAAAGTTGTATGATGACTCCTTGTAGGAGTTATTGCCCTTTAATTGTCAAAATTGATTTTTGCCATTTTTGCCTCAAAATCTTGAAAATTATTAGAACTAGAGAAAAAGTTAGCATTGCTTAATTGTTCTGCTCTATGAGGGTTACAAAAATGACTTAAGGGTCAAGATTGTCTGATTAACCGTTTAAGAGTTATTCCCCTTGAACTGTTTTTTTTAATTTGTTTTAATTGATTTTTTAAAATATTCTACTCGGAAACAACTGAAAGTACTGCTTTGAAACTTTGTACACATCATCCGTCCAATGTCCTCAACCAAGTTTGCACCAACCATGGCTGCAGATTAACCAACATGGCCACCGTTGCTAAAAATAGGACGGTGGGGGGGGGGGGTAAATACAGTTTTTGGCTTATATTTAAAAAAGTGTAACAGATACAGGAAAACCGAAGAGACATGCCTTCATCTGCATCAAAAGCTCTACAAAACACTCCATTGGGTCAAAGTTGTATGACGACTCCTTGTAGGAGTTATTGCCCTTTAATTGTCGAAATTGATTATTTTTGACATTTTTGCCTCAAAATCTTGAAAATTATTAGAACTAGAGAAAAAGTTAGCATTGCTTAATTGTTCTGCTCTATGAGGGCTACAAAAATGACTTTAGGGTCAAGATTGTCTGATGAACCGTTTAGGAATTATTCTCCTTGAAAATTTTTTTAATCAATTTTACTAGATTTTAAAAAATCTTCTCCTCTTTAACCAGTGAAAGGACTGCTTTAAAACATTGCACACATCATCTTTAGGACGTCCTCTACCACCTGACTACCTATATAGCTACGTTGGCTTTAAATAGAAAAAATGAAAAAAGGCGGGGGGGGGGGGGGGTCGAGAGAGTTTTCGACTGATAGTTAAAAAAGTACAACAGGTACAGCAAATTTGAAGTGAACTTCCCTTCTCACTCTAAGCATCAAAAGCTCCTCCTTATAGGAGTTATTTCCCTTAAAAGGTCAAAATTAATGATTTTTGCAGAAGTGGTGGGCAATTCCTTATAGCAAAGAAAAGCTGGATAAAAAAGGGTTGTTTGGTTTCAGGTTCAGGTGAACGATACAGGCTCCTGGGAGCCTCTAGTTAAATTTTGCTAGGGCGATTTTCCATACTAAAATTTGACCTTTATTAGAACGGAAGTGTACTTGAGGAACAATCGATTGTTGTCTATTCTAATCTATTGGGTAATGTCGTCTGCAGTTAAGGCGGGACAAGTCTCGCGGTAAAACTTGTGTATCCTTGTTTTGTTGCGTTTTGATGCATTTGATTATAGTTATTATTAATTGATTATAGGTATTATTGATGAATGATTATAATTATTTTTGATGAATGTAGCACTTGTCTGCTTTAAATTTATATGAAGTATAGATTTTTTCTGAGAACAAACTTTTTCTTTCTAGGCACACCGGGTTGTGCTCTTGGCAGCTTGTCCCATGCTACAATCGATGGAAAATGCATCAATTGGAACCGAGTTGGAGGTTCGTCTAGCTGCAGATATTAAACAGGATGCTGTCAACACATTCTTGCAATATTTGTATGAAGGATTTATGTTGCTGACGGAAGAAAATGTGAAACATGTGGAAAAAGTTGCGCGCTTGTTACAAGTAGACAGTGTGATCAAATGTTGCTCAGACTTCTTCAAGTGTCTAGAAAAATCTACTGGAAAACCACATAATGCAAATTACAAATTTGACAAATATGACTTGCTTGAATTCCGCCATGTGCGAGCTACTGGCCTACAAAAAACATATCATGAGAGATTTCATAAAAGAATGTCTGAATCGCCAAGACCAACAAGTCCTTTAGGGGGGAAAAGGCCTAGACTGCACCCTCGTCCTTCCTCCCCACAATCTGAATTCTCGTCAACACAAAGAACGGATGACGCAGCATCTATGGCTCAAAGTTACATGTCAGGAATTTTAACAGAAACTAGAACAGGAAGTGTTCGATCTGGTGCTTCAAGTCAGTCTAGTAGATCAGGGTCACCCTCAGTTGTTGAAATTATTGAGGACAGTTTGGAATTAATTCAGAGAGAAAAGCCTGGCCCAGGGCAACCAGAGCCACCTGCAGGAAGATTGGCACAGCAAAAAACAGCGATTTCTGTTGCATCACATGTTTCAAATGCTAAAGACACTAGAGTGGTAAGCATTGCTGACGACAGCGGAGGTGGAAGGACTCGTGTAACAGATTCATTTGGTGATCGTACACAAAATGTCCCAAGCTCACCTCAGCAATCATCACAAACACAAATGCCAGTCTCGCCAAAAATTTCATTCCGTGATTCACATCAAAACATTCAGCATCCATCACCTACATCATTTGTACCTCGAGTTCAACCTAATCAAATGAGCTTTACTTCTCAACCACCGCCACCTCCGCTTCAACAAGCAGGAACATTGAACATTGCTCCTCTTTCTCAAACATTCTCACAGGAACGATTCCAGTCACGTCCACAAGAATCAACTTCTAGTCAATCACGCCCATCTATAATGTCCACCGATATATTCATGTCTGATAACACAATGACTAAAACCTCGCAAAGTTTCATGACAAGTACTCCACAACGAAGCCATCCGTCATTCCCTCCCATTACTATTTCTGGTGCTAAACCATCATTTGCCGCTGGCAGTGCAGCACAAGCTGGAATGCCACCACAAAGTCCTTCATTCCAGAGTCAGTCATCTAGTCAACAGCAGGATACAAGTCAGATGATGATAGATAAAGGAGAAAAACGGGAGGCAGAAAGGTAAGAGAAATAAACAATAGTCTAAAAGACATGCTTCAATCGTGTTTTTAATTAAGAAATACTTAAAATTTCTGTACAGGTTATACGTTGTAACATGGTTTGGGTCTGTTTACCCCAAATAAACCAAGAAGGTGTTTATGAATAGTGTAAACGAAACCAAACCATGTTATATTGTAGAACCTGTACAGAAATTTGAAATATTCCGTATAATTTTACTTGACAATTTTAACAGTCAAAATAGCAATGACGTCCTGGCACACTTTGAATATTAAAGTCAGAACAATAGATCGTGTGACATGCTAGGGCCACATTTAAAAATATGTTTGTTTCCCCATTTCCGGCCCTAGATTTTACAGGTGGGTAGGTAGGTAGGTAAAAAGTTTTTTTTTGCAGCAGCAGCATTCTTTCATAGTTTCAAATTCACATTCAACGGAAATCTAGAAACTTCCGATCACCTCCGGTCATAATAAAACCATGATTCGTACTGGACCTGTACCAAGTTTTTTCCGGAAATTACAAAAAAATCCCTAAAAAATCGGAGAAAAAACTTTTGGATCGGCAGGCATTTCGCTGGGTCGGTCAGGCGATGGGAAACAAACTTTATTTTTAATCTGGCCTAGGGTTCGACATCAAGTTATGACTGAACGACATTGTCCAGTAAATGAAGGTTCCAGTCTAGTATACATGTCCAGTAGCTGGAAATAAATCAGAAAATGATTATAATTCATAAAAAAACAAATGTAATGTGTATTTAAGTTGATTAATCTTATTGTCGTATTCAGTTGTATCATGATATCACTAGATGTATGTGGTCTAGTTTACAGTAGGTCTGGTCTAGTAAATTCTAATGTTGGCAAGAAACTGGTCCAGCAGTAAAAAAGTTATTTAGTATAATATAGGTTTTTCTTTTACACTACAGCCAAAACGGATTACGCCAAGTCCGTGAGTCCATGATGGACAACGATTGTAGTACGCGGACATTCCCGATGGACAGAAGTTCATCATTCGCGGACACTTCAGATATAATGTCCCCAATGGATCCGCGATTTCTTCCATATGTCCGCGAACGTAAACGTTATTGTCATGGACTGAATTCGATAAATACTTTGTTTGAAGATAGTGTATTGTTCCAATCATTAAACCATTCAGTTGTGTATTAATTCTTTATAGATCGTCAGTAAAAACATGTTCAAGAAGGGTACTTTATTAATTATTTTACATAATAAATATTTTAATATTAATTTGTAAAAAAGGGGTAACAAAAAACAGATATAGTTAACTTTTATACAATAAAGGTGTGTTTAAACTTTTATAATAAACAGTAGGTATTAATAAAACGCTGGCGTAAAACACCTTTCCTTATGGTGCCCCGAGGAATTAGGATACCTGTCGTCCACCGGATGCAAAATAGAACAGTCCATTGATCAAGGAACACCTGCGATTTTATTGCGGGTTTAATTAATATACGCGTGTATAAATGTGTTTAAGAGTTGAAAGGTATGAATTACGGTAAATTTCATAATTGTAATAAAAAAATGTCCCGCTGGCTTCTTGTTCAGGTGACTGGTGTTAATTGATGAAGGTAACCAACACGTGGACTTTCCGTGTAATTAAAATACTACGCCGACCGCAAAGTTTTATTGCTCAAACACATTGGAGCAATATTTTTCCCACACGTTTTCAAAACTTTGGCAGTCGTAGATTAAGTGGAATATTGTTAAAAAGGCATATTTACTTAAATTTTTTTAAAGGAATTTTGTACAATTAGTTGCAACCTCGAATTTTGATGTCGTCAGCCAGCGACACGTGTCACTTATAGTTTTTTGCTCCTCCCATTCATTGAGTGATTCCCGCCTCACCTATTGATATATTGGTAATAGGTGTGTTAGTTTTGGCACACCTATCTGTCCATTAATCTAATCACATCAGGTATATTCAAAGAGACCAATAATTGACACATGATTTCTCACTCCGTGCATGTCCTATTTTTATTGAATTTACACAACGTAGAATCTGTTGAATGAACAATTATGTAAAACGAACATAAAATAAAGACATATGAGTAACGAGGTTTCTAAAATGTTACTGCCTTTCTGCAACAAATACTTTCATTACGAATTTCTGCAGTTACAACATTGCCTTGTACAAAAACCGTGTTTATCGCGGCAATACCGCGAAGTCCATTAATAGACGATTCTGCAGTCATTTTGGTCACGGAACGTTCGCGGACAATTATCACTAAAAAAATTGATTGCCGCGTCGCGTTCGGCCGTGTTTTTTCGCGGACTTTGCGGAATCCATCTTGGCCGCAGTGTAAATATACAAGGACCATTGTGTGAACTAGCTGCTGTGTTGTAACTGATGCAGTGGTGGTGCTTTAGATTTATACATTGATGATAGCTTATGATGTGGAGTTAATTTTTGTGGTCATAGAATACTTTATGATAGGAAATATTTTGTATTAAATTATTGTTAAATACACTTTTTAGCTCACCTGACCCGGTGAGCTATTGCCATCAATTTGCGTCCGTGGTCGTTGTCGTAAACTTTTCTTCAAAAATCTTCTCCAAAACCACTGAAGAGATTGCTTTGAAACTTTGCACACATCATCAGAACTAGAGAAAAAGTTAGCATTGCTTAATTGTTCTGCTCAATGAGGGCAACAAAAATGACTTTAGGGTAAAGATTGTCTGATTAAGCGTTATTCCCCTTGAACTGTTTTTTCAATCGGTTTTAATTGATTTTATAAAATCTTCTTCTCTGAAACAACTGAAGTACTGCTTCGAAACTTTGTACACATCATCCGTCAAATGTCCTCAACCAAGTTTGCACCAACCATGGCTGCAGATTAACCAACATGGCCACCATGGCTAAAAATAGGACGGAGGGGGGGGGGAGGGTAAAATACAGTTTTTGGCTTATATTTAAAGAGTTTTCGACTGATAGTTAAAAAAGTATAACAGGGACAGCAAATTTGAAGTGAACCTCCCTTCACCCTCTAAGCATAAAAAGCTCCTCCTTATATGAGTTATTTCCCTTAAAAGGTCAAAATTAATGATTTTTGCAGAAGTGGTGGGCAATTCCTTATAGCAAAGAAAAGCTGGATAAAAAAGGGTTGTTTGGTTTCAGGTTCAGGTGAGCGATACAGGCTCCTGGGAGCCTCTAGTTAAACAAGTAATTTTACATTTAGACAAATTCATACTCACTTGTTACATTTCTTTGCAGCTCAAGGCCACAAGAAGGTCATGATCCAGGTCCTTCAAATGAAAAACCAGACACTCCAGACTTGGCAATTGTAAAAATAGAAAAAGTAGGTGAAGATGAAACGGGTGGACTTCTGTTACATGTAGATAGTGGACAGGGCGATGCTGCAAATCAAATGCAGCGACTAGGACAATACAGTGTAGAAGAGGAACAAGAATATGATGAAAGTGACCTCACGGGTGATTGGTCACAGGAAGATGTATCCAACGAAGGCAGCTCACATATGGACGATCCATCAGGAGGAGCCATGTACATGGGACCAACATCAGGTAGGTGTCTAACGCCATTTTTTACCATATAGTTGCTGGTAAAATACTCAGTTATCACAGTCTTCAAAGCAACCTTGAGAATGTCCCTTTTTTGTCAGGAACATGTACATTTGGTGCAGTATCTTTTAAAAGAGAAATCTTAAAGTTAACAGTTCATTGCCATTTGTGTTTTTTCATTTGTGTTATCAGTTAACATATTGTCCGACCGATTCAGGTTTGGTAGAAAAATCGAGGTTGGTATGAAGAAGTGCAAGCTCATCATGTTTCACAGTTCTTCATGTTTTTGTGTATCTTTGCAACTTTAAGCAAAATGGGACAAAAAGAAGGTTTATTTGTTTCAAATATTGAATACAAAAAGGTTCTAAATCTGAGAAAACATGATAAATTACTGATAAAAAATGTTAAATTACTAAAATGAAATGCATTTCAGCAGAATTTCTCGAGGCTATTGTCCTACAAAAATGGAAAAAATTTATAGTTGTGTCCCTTAATGCCTTGTAAACTAATCAGAAAGAAATTTTTGAAATTTTTAAAAATTAATTTAAAATTAAGGTTGTAAAGATACAAGTATGAAAAATTTCAGCTTAGCAGAAAGGTAGGTGGTCCCGACCCTTATGTCTCTGAAATCAATTAACCATGGCCTGGGGTAAAAAAAAAAGAAAAAAAGTTTTACAATAGAATGTCGTAATAATATTATGATTACGGGCAGAAAATTGGTTACAGAGATATTTATAAAATAAAAAAATGTGTTGTTTATATATCAGGGGTTTGACACAGACTATATACTTGAAATTTTGTTTGAACACAATTCTAGCTCAACACAAGTGGCCCAACTGGACAATTAAAACTTGTAAAATCATGCTTGGTTGAAACAATTATCATGTATTGTATATTTTAAGTTTAATTTTCACTTTTTCAAATAAACAACATGGTGTCAGACCCCTTATATTTGATTTCATTATTAGTTGTAATTATATATACATATAGTTCATGTTTTTCTAAAGAAATGCATCATGGTGGTGGTTTCCATTAGCAACAAATTTATGATAAAGGAAGACTTATACAAAAATTATCACATTATAATGTGATTTATTGCCATCACAATATGTCAATTCATTAGAAAAATGCCTGTATCTTTGGTCTTGAAGTTGAATTTGCATAGTTCAGTTTAAAATGATTAATTTTTCAAAATTGTTATATTTTATACTATTTTTGAGTGGTGAAGTGCATTCTCTCCACTAGTGTGTATTGGACTTTGCAAAATTAATTTCAATCACCAAATGTGTCTTGTCCCTTGTCATAAAATAGAGGAAAAAAGGCCAGCTTGGATTTATAAGAGTAAAACCCAGCTTGGATTTATAAGAGTAAAACCAAGACAGTCGAGTGGAACCAAGTGCAAGAGTAAAACTAGTCAAGGAGATTTGAAGGCATGTTCATGAGGGAATGGATGATAAAACTGGATATATTTGCAATGATTATACCAGGAGAGAGCCATAATAAATAGAGGGTTTAATGACATGTATATTTATGAATATTGGCAATATTAAACAACATCTTGGCGAAATGTTGGATTTTGTTCTGTTGTTTAATTTGTTCAAACTGTTTCTTGCAAAACAGAATCATTTCCCTTCATTATCATCTGTTTTTATAATTCATGATTTCGAAGAAGAAAAAAGGGATTGAAATTTTCTAAAGTTGGGTATGATAAAAATTGTTTATCTTTTAAATTTGTGTTAAATTTTTAGACAGGAACAACTTGATTTGCCAAGGTTGTTAAATTGTAACAATAAAATGCACAAAAATGGAAAACAGTTAATTGTATCCATGTTTATTTAAACTGTTATCCATTTGTGTTTATAAATTGAAACATTTGTGTTTTCTCTGTATTAACCATTTAAAAAGAAATTAGTTATTGAACTCTGTATTCTTATTAGAGGTAACAGGCTGTTGCCAAAACAAATAAAGAATAATGAAAAATTTTCAAAAAATAAAATGTTGAAATTTGGTTTGCAAATGTTAATAACTAACAGTTTCTTTAAATTCATTGTCTAGGCAGACAATTTCAGAAAACACAAATTCTTAATTTATAAATCAACCCCAACCCCAAAATATCCCAAGAAGACAGAAGAACAACAGTTGCTGCAGACAACAGATATAGAACTTTTTCATTGCTAGTACATACAAATCTTAATTAACTTGAACATTTTTTAACTTTATTTATTTATTTATTTATTTATTTATTTATTTATTTATTTATTTATTTATTTATTTATTTATTTATTTTCTGTTAAAATAGAAAGTTTCATGTTGACTCACAAAAAAGTAATTTACACAGATGTTTTTTGTTTGTTTTGGTATTAGTAAATAGTAAAATGTTCTTTAATAAAGTAACATCTTTAAATAAAGTTAATATGAAGCATGTATAAAATTGAAATTTTTAAAGAAATTGTACAATTTTGGAATATTTTAAAGCATAACTGGTTTCTGATTAATTCATATAAAATTAAATTCAGTGATGAAAAAGTTCATCAGGTATGTATCTTTGTTTATCATCATCATCTCATCATTATTGAGCTTGTACATGTGATAACTGGGTATTTTCTAAGAAATTCAGTTTAACAAGACATTGTTTCCTCTTTTACAAGGGACCAAAATGCTGTACCAAATATTATATTTCATGTAAACTGAACACCAAGAATAACTTCCAACTATACATCTTGCTTAGTAAACAAGATGATGAATTTTAATGATGAGATTTTTAGCTGAAAAATTGTTCCGTTCGGAAGTTGTGATGTAACATGTACTTGCATTTTGTTACTCTGTGTAATAAGAAACATGTCGGAAGTAAAAACTGAAGAATAGAACAGACAACAAGTGAAGAATATTTCATGTTTATAGCCTTACAACTGGTCTCTGTCCTTGCATTTTGCTCTCCTTCACAAATCTTCAATTCCTTATTGCTCCTCTTCATTCTAATATAATCAGCAGTTACGCAAGAGCAAACACACACATACACACACACAAACCCTTTCTTACGCATACATTGACCATATTTCAGCCTGTCTGGTGTACACAATTTCCTGAATAAAGTCACAAAATTATACATGTTTATGGATAAGGTAATAGACAATGTGAAAAAATACCAATATCAAATCAGAAGGATTTCATAGAAGGCAAGATCTACAGTCATGTTTCTACAGAGATTGCAAAATATGAAATTGTCTTATAGTACAAAGGCAGCGAGGCGAGGCAGATTTCTGGTTATTTAAATCATTACGAGATACTCAAATGTACTACTTGTTCCCATGATCATGGTATTGACACTTTTAATGTCCTATTTTGTTTATGTTCAGTGCCATTTTATGCAAATGACAGATTCCAAGTTTTGTAAAATTAATTCTAAAGGTACTCGAAAACTAATTTGGCTCTAAATATTAATCCCCAGGACACTGGTGTTGGTGTCATTTTGTTTGTGTTGTCTCCGCTACAAATATTGATGTAAATGGTAGACAATATCACTTGTTTGACACCAGTATCTGTTTATGCTGAACAATGGCATACACAAATAGATGACGCAGGAAGCCGATCCATCATGACTTAAATAAAATGCAAATATAGCCGTCTGTAAAGAAGATTTGAACAGTTTAATTGAAAAAATGTGTTCCTTCAAAAAAAGAGAGATAAAAAGTGCAATTATTGAGACTTGAAACATCTTTATATCTGTTAGAGTCAACTCTTCTTTATAGATGAATTAATTACACAGCAAGGAATTTTCTAGGATCTTCATAAAAAGTATGAGCAGCATACAAAATTGTTAAGTTTACTAGTTCAAGGATTTATGAGATGACGTTGGTATTAATATACTGATCCAAGAAAGTTCAATGCAAGCATTCACAAAAATATCCAGAACACACAAAAAAACTTGCGATGAATCCGTGGATATAAAAGGAGACGAGTAAATCCGTAGATGAGACTGCATACAAAGAAAAGTACATTTGATACAAGATATAGATATGTAGAGGGTCGTACATTTAAAAAAATGTTGAAGGCTTGTAAATTAAACTAAATGAATAACATCAAGAGTTAAAACTTCAGTTTATGTGTATACTAAATTTATTGTTGAATATTTGATACCACCAACACCAGTATTCCATGCTTTAAAGCAACTGTAGAAAAACATGAAACTTTCTTCACTGTGTTGTCATCATTGTGTATATATTAAGTCAGGGGAGATAACTGAGACACATGAATTGGTATGAGCAGCAAATGAAATACTTAAACATACAAACATAAAGCATCCTGCTAGAATACCATAATGGTTAAGATAGCTGTCTATGTGAGCGACAATATTAAATATGTGCCTATAGCTTTGCAATGAAAACAGAAATAAAACCAATTTGAAGATGAGGGGGGTGGCTTGACTATTACGTAAATATTGAATCAAGTAAGCGATGTTCATGAGATTATTTTAAACTTGAGTTCCAATGGAAGGAAAATAGTTGGACGTCTGTTGTGAAAAATACATTATGAAATGAAAAAAAAACATGTCTGTGAACTAGTTGCATGAATTATGATTTTATGTTATATATATATATATATTTATATTAATAAATACCTACTCATTGCCTCTTATATTGTTATTATCAATAGCCTCCAATATGACCAAATTCAGGCTTTTCGTAGAAAATTTCAACCTCCGTGGCCATGCTGTAAACATGAAAATTTGTATTTTGTCATTACCTCACATGAACACTTTGTTCCTATGAAATAAGTGTTGCATTGGGGTTTAACTGTAGCATTATGTGTTTTAGAAGTGATGAAAAAATTGATTAATTACAATAAGAAAATTGTAAGAATTTTAATCCCAGCTTGAATTATTTGATACTTTATACACCAATCCCAAGTTAGTCATGCGGAGATTGTACTTAAGTTTGAACTTTTGTTATAAAAAACAAGCTGAAATTTTATATTTGTGAATGGAAGATGTTGAAGTCCTCGAAAATGGCCAGTTCATTTTATTAGTATTGGATATGCTTGCTAATAATTTATCATTTTGTTGGGTGTGGAGGTCATTTCATAAAATTTTTCGGAATAAGAGTATTTCTTAAATTAAAATTAATATTTTGGTTTTAATATTAAATGATTCTATTTTAAAGATCAATTCAAGTCGAACATTTAATATTTTTCTTTGCCAACTGTTGACAAATGTAGAATAACTACAGTTGTGAAAATAAAAAATAACTGCACATACTACTTGGCTCACGCAGGTGAATTATATTGTGACACATCTAACGGCACTTTGAACTGTGTCTAACGGCACTTTGAACTGTGTCTAACGGCACTTTGAACTGTGTCTAACGGCACTTTGAACGGTGTCTAACGGCACTTTGAACTGTGTCTAACGGCACTTTGAACGGTGTCTAACAGCACTTTGAAAACTGAAACGGAGCTAACAATCTGATCAATTTGTCGGCAGTCTGTCATACAGAAATGAATGCATGTTGCTCAATCTACAAAACGGATGAAAAAAGAGCTAGGAGATTGTCGGTTGTGTCATTTACATCTAGCTTATATTTGGAATCTTGATTAATGAACGAGATACATGTAATTTTAAAACATGTGTCTTGCTGGTCATAAAGATAGCATGTAGTACATGATAACAAGCTTCCCATTGCTATGGCAATATTTCTAAGAGCATAAAAATTCTAGTTCTATTTATGATCAATTCTGAATATAATATTTACTATGTTATCCACAATCAGTTTATAACATAATAACATTGTGTCAGTATTTAAATAGAAATTGACAAATGGTCCATTTCTGCAACTTGAAGTATATAAAACGGTTTTATTGTATTGACGGTTGTTAAATAGTGGATATGAAGATCACCATTTTCAAGAAGATTACACCATTAACATTACATGAAGATAGAAGTGATCATCAGGATGCTGCGATATTAAAATCGGTCACTTTGTTTTGAAGATACGCCTCGAAAATTAATGTCCGTCGCTTAATATTTCAAGTTCTTGAAAAGGTCCATTTAAGTACTGTTTTTTTTTTATTGAAATCTTACCTTATCTGAATTCATGGCTGGTGATAATTTCTGGGTATATTTCTGTTATTCAAATAGTAAATATATCAGTGTGGAGGAATTATTGGGTACATTGTTACCCAGTTAAAACTGAATTGTATACTGTTACCCAAGAACAGTTGCGTACGAACCTCAATTGTGTCAATCCAGATAAATCCCAATTAATGTGGCTTCTTGTATAACAAATATTGGCCAATTAGGATTAAAACGTTGGGAATCCTTTTGACTAAACGGACCATTTCAGAGCTTGGAATCACAAAAACGGTTGGGTTATTTGATTAAGAAAATGGATCATTTTCGTAAAGGAAACTCCAGGAATTTCAGTATGCAAGAGAAGAATAATGAAGATTAATTGAAGCATATCAACAAAGATCAAAGAACAACAAAGTACAACATAAAGACATCAACTCCAATTAAACTCTAATTGCAGCCGCAACATTGCCTAGTATTCCGAGTTTTTGAAATGGTCCGTTTTATTTATCGTGTTGAATACTATTTTCAAATTGACCAGTAATTTTTAAGGAAAATCAGTAATATCTGGCTTTTTAAACAAACAGTGTAGAAATGTGGGATGTGTATTGCATTGAGGCCTTGTTTAAATTAAAATAGAAAAGTACGCTTCGAGTCCAATATATTGAAACTGAAAAAAAAACATTACACTTTTATGTGGTAAATCTCTTTAAATAAAGTGCAGTGGAAAAATGTGCATGAAATGTGTTGTAATGTGCATGTGGATTGAAGTTGGTGTAAATTCTGCTTTTTTGGACTTGTTTTATTTTATTTTTTACCAAGTATAGTTATTGTTAATGAGCTCTAGTGTACGTATTGAAAAAAAATGGAGTACTGCAATAGTGCTTAATAAAGTTTGCTGAAACTTGATACAAGTGTGTATATTTCAGATGTAAAATCCACAAGAATGAAAAAGAAAGCAAGCTATGATCAGAATACTTTAATGTTGGCAGTTCAGACGGTACTGGACGGAAAATATAGTTCCTACAAAGCAGCCGAAATGTTTGGAATACCTAGAAGTACAATATATGATTGGGTCGTGAAAACAAAAACAATGTGTGCAAAACTTGACTTTTCAAACAATTGATCTAAGGATATATAAAGAAAAAGGTGATTTGTTTGAAAAGGGTTTCATATTAACTTAATGTGCTGTGTTTACAGAAAGAAAAAGGTGATTCATTTGAAAGGGGTTTCATGCTAACTTAATATGTGCTGTGTTTACAGAAAGAAAAAGGTGGTTCGTTTGAAAGGGGTTTCATGCTAACTTAATATGTGCTGTGTTTACAGAAAGAAAAAGGTGGTTCGTTTGAAAGGGGTTTCATGCTAACTTAATATGTGCTGTGTTTACAGAAAGAAAAAGGTGGTTCGTTTGAAAGGGGTTTCATGCTAACTTAATATGTGCTGTGTTTACCCTAACTTTCATGCAAGATGGAAAATTTTTTATTTTTAGTACTTTAATTGAAAACGAGAAACAGATAAAATATTTTGCAGTTAAATAAAAGTTTAGTTGAAATAAAAACTAAGTATTGACTTGTGTTCTGTAACCATTTAATGTTGACAATAAGAAAAAGAATTATCCTAAGACTATAAATGGCATGTAAAATTATTGGTGTCTTGATGTGTTATTGGTTAATTTTTAAAGTGCAGTTCAGACTCGTCAATGATGTTTTGAATGTCTTCCAGTGTGTCCAGTGTGTGTATATGCTTGTAAATATATTTATGGAGTATCCTGAATAAATTCTTTCATCAAATGGGGGTTGGTTATTTGAAGTGAACGGTATTCTTTATTTAAATATGATCCAGATTATGTAATTTCAATATAACATAATCAGTTTCAAGATGGTAGAAATTGCAGTTTTGTATTGAAGAAGTTTGGAGTTATTTTCGTAAAGGAGTAAATATTACAAGTGACCAATCTTATCTTTCAGATACATCTTTAATGAAGCAAAAGAAGACCAGAAAGAACTATTCTGTAGAACAATTGCATGCTGCAATACAAACTATGAAATGCAATAATTTGTCTTCTGGGCAAGTTGCCAAGATATTTGGAGTACCCAAGAGTACTCTTTGTCTGCATGTGGCAAAACTTCGAAAATCGAATGAGAACTTTAATCAATAAAATTGATGGTAAAAATAGATTTTGTTTGGCAATTACAACAAGATGTTTTCCTTTTGACATTCATTCTTTTATATATATATATATATATATATATATATATATATATATATATATATATATATATATATATATATATATACAAGTCTAGAAGATTATGCAACGATACAAATGACGGTGTTTCTTGTCATAAATTTAGACACAGACTGACCAACGAATGGCCTTAGTCATTGAGTGTCAATATAAATAAATAACGTAAACAATCATAACATATTAATCTTGAATTTTCTCATTTTAAATGAACCCAAAACTTTTTTCATAGTTTTCTTCTCAGTCCGCTAACCGGGGACGTGCCGTGCTGTTACTTGGCTTTGCTCAAATATTCCAACAAGATGTAATCAAAATTATCAAGGTGACAAATTCATTACGCCAGACGCGCGTTTCGTCTACTTAAGACTCATCAGTGGCGTTTAACTCTAAATAATGTTTAAGATATTCTTCATTGGGAGATGGAATAATATTTTTTTCATTGGGAGATGGAATAATATAAGTCCACTGGGATCGTGTAAATACACAATACAGGCAGTTCAAAATGTTATATAAAGAGTCTAAAAGAAATCTGCTAACCAGTACACTTATTTAGTATCGGATCGACAAACATGACGATACAGCATAAACAAAAAATAATAACATACAAGTCTAGAAGATTATGCAACGATACAAATGACGGTGTTTCTCGTCATAAATTTAGACACAGACTGACCAACGAATGGCCTTAGTCATTGAGTGTCAATATAAATAAATAACGTGAACAATCATAACATATTAATCTTGAATTTTCTCATTTTAAATGAACCCAAAACTTTTTTCATAGTTTTCTTCTCAGTCCGCTAATCGGGGACGTGCCGTGCTGTTACTTGGCTTTGCTCAAATATTCCAACAAGATGTAATCAAAATTATCAAGGTGACAAATTCATTACGCCAGACGCGCGTTTCGTCTACTTAAGACTCATCAGTGGCGTTTAACTCTAAATAATGTTTAAGATATTCTTCATTGGGAGATGGAATAATATTTTTTTCATTGGGAGATGGAATAATATAAGTCCACTGGGATCGTGTAAATACACAATACAGGCAGTTCAAAATATTATATAAAGAGTCTAAAAGAAATCTGCTAACCAGTACACTTATTTAGTATCGGATCGACAAACATGACGATACAGCATAAACAAAAAATAATAACATACAAGTCTAGAAGATTATGCAACGATACAAATGACGGTGTTTCTTGTCATAAATTTAGACACAGACTGACCAACGAATGGCCTTAGTCATTGAGTGTCAATATAAATAAATAACGTAAACAATCATAACATATTAATCTTGAATTTTCTCATTTATTTGTCATATAACTGAATGGAAATTGAACAAAATGAATTGCATACTAAATATAAAGCATATGATAAAACAAATAGGGTGTAGCTTGACTGACTTCTGTTGTTGATGAAGTGGGCAAGGAGGTGGAGTTGCTTGGCTTCCTTTTAATGTTGAATGGTGGTTCTTTAGTTGGTGAATGGTGGTTGTCGAGGTATTGATGTGTCATAATTCACAAAAAAGCCTAACTGTGAATATCCTTGATTTGTTATCAGATTTATATTTTCTCATATTGTTGGTTTATACTGGCATAACTGTACTGTTTTAACTATTGAATGCATTTGATTGTGATGTATACACTTTAATCTTGACAAAAGAAACTAATGTACTTTTAAACATTAGTTTAGTAACAAGAAATAATTTGTAAATTACAATATAAATAAATTCTGTCTTTCAGACTACAGTAATATGTATACAGACTTCACACCTCCAGAGTTTATACCAAGGAGACGATCTTACGATTTGAACAACTTAATGATGGCAGTGCAAGCTGTCAAAACCAAAACAATGAGCAGATCAAAGGCTTGTGAACATTTTGGTGTACCTCGTACAACAGTTTATGATTGGATTGCAAGGGAAAAACGAGAAATGCAAAATAAAATGAGAGAAGTCTGTAGTATGCAAGAACGTACACCAATTTTCCTACAAGAATCCCCAGTTATAGAAATAGAAAAGAATTTGAGGAGCAATGTTTTTTTAGAACAACAATTGAGAATTGACCCCTCTTTACAGCAAAAGACAATTGTTAATTCTGATACTGAAAAATGTGTTGGAAATACTCCCTCTTTTGAACCACATTTGAGAAGTGAACTTTTGACTGATAGTGTTCAGGGTTATAACTTGACGAGTGGAAGTTCATGTAAATTTGAAAAGGAACCTGGAAAAATTTGAAAAAAAAGCTAGCAGTTATTTTCCGTGTCATGTGATATTTGTGGGGAAAAATTCTTTGGATTGGATGTGAACTTTGTAAAAACAATAAAATCATAACTGGATATACTTCTGTAAACAAAAAATTATTTACTTATAATCTGTAAAGTATACGTTTGAAGTCCATTCGGATATATGATTAATTAAAACTGAAACAGAATAAATGTAAATGGCTTAGAAAGTTGATTTTAAAAATGAACAGTTAATTGTTACAATTGAAAATATCATAATATATATAGAAAAATGTATTGATGGCAGTCTGTTGTGTACATGAATATCTTCTCAAGATGATAGTGGGTTCTGCTTATGTTAAGCTGTAGTTTTGTGTTAATTTATGTGAAAGTCTATTTGCTTTTAATAAAAATTTTGCAGGGTTTATTTGCATCATTGACTCGCAATAATTTGCAGACATTTTCCACCCAATTAACTTTCCTGAAAATAACCTAGGTAACTGAAAAGAAATAAAATTAAATGCAAGATTGAATCAATTGGTGTGATTGTAGCTAAATTCCAATCCAGACCCTAATTGGGGTTGTTTGTGAAGGAATGCAATTAAATAAATGTACCGTGGAACCTATCTAACATTGAAATGGAATCAGATACTAAAGTTGGTCACTTGTTACAGAAGTGCACTGCTATATATAAATTTGATCACAAAAGTTATTGCCAATAGAGATGGTTGCTAATGCATGTTTTACTGTAGATTGACATAGATTGGGCCAGGATTAAAATATTGTTAGTTTGATGTTGCCAACTCAGGGCTGAAATAGGTGGGTAGGTAGGGAGGGAATTTATTTTTTTTTTTTTGAAAAAGAAGATAGTTTTTCTCTAAATGTAATATCATGGATTCAAGGCTAAAAATAAGCAAATTACTTCAGGAGGGATGAAGTTTAACCTTGTAAAAAGAAAATAAAAGCTTTCTCTACATTTTAGATTTATAACGGATATAAATCTAAAACTTCCATATCTACCTGGCAGCAGCCTACAAATATTTAAAAATTATTCCCTGTCAAATATGTTCCAGGTTCTAAGAACATTGTCAGATATTAATGCACTGGTTGATCCATGTGAAAGAATAGTTCCATATACAGGAAGTTTAATTTTCTTTCATTAGAACACAAATTTGTGACCTTTGAACAATAGAACAATAACTTTGTAACAGTGTAACACAATAAAACTATTTGAACTGACTAGAGAAGTGAACTTTTCAAATTCTGACTAGAACTAAATGTATGAAATGTAAATCATAATACTGTTTGACATCACATATAAAACAGTGAATTACTATAATAAATTTGTAAAACACAATGGCTTATAGTTATTTTTTTAATGCATTTCTTTTTGGATATAGATAAAGCTTGATCTTGACCAACAACAACAACATAAAAAAACCAAAAACAAATAGAAACATGAGGCTAGTCCAAAAAAAAATCTTTTAATGTCAGAATATTTGATCAATACCAGGCTAGCCCCTACTAGTATTGAACATCACATACCTGTGAATCTTGCAGCATCCTTGTTTTTCAGCTTGGGTCTCTTCTCACATGCATTTTGATTGCTCATCAATGTTACAAATGCATCTTTTTCTTTCTTTTTGACAGTCTCAGATTCTGTACCATTATTATTATTGAATGGAGTTATTTTGAATGTTACACACTTTAAATTGTCATTGCAGCTTAGAGCCACACTTATAGATTCATTAATGTGAGGATGGAATATCTCTGTTGAATTAACTTTTGGTGAAAGTTTTATCTCAACAGTGTCAGCTTTTCCTGGCAATTCCATTCCTTTATCTGTTAGCAGATCATCAAGGACATCCCCCCAAGTCTCGTCATCGGAATATTGATACAAAGTATTAGTGACACAATTGTCTCTGCCATTCATGACGACATTACAACATAGAGTTACATACTTTCTTTTCATTCCCGTTACGAGGGACGCCATCCTCCTCGTGGGATTTAAATATTCAATGTCCTTTGTAACATCGTTGTTGAAAAGGTTAATATTCGTTCGTTTCAAACGTTTTGCCGATAATGTAATGATTTGTCAATGTCACTTGAAACATCGAAATGAGAGCGAGCAAAACGGTATGGTTTCAAACGTTTTGCCGATACTGAATCGGGAATGACGAATCACCAAAAAAAAAAACAACAAAAAACGAGAAACACCACAACGGCCATGCAAAATGCCGAAAATGACAATAAAAAAAATCTTTTTCCAGCGCATGAAAAAAAATTATTCTAGTCGGATGTAAAAGGGAGAGTCGGCCGGAAACGGCAAACAAATGAAATTTTATTTTTGGCCTTGCGTACTGTAAATCTATGTGTATATATTAAAATAGGCAAATTAAAAAAACTTTTGGGCAAGTTGCCAAGATATTTGGAGTACCAAAGAACCCTCTTTTTCTGCATTTGGCAAAACTTAGAAAATCGAATGAGAACTACCAATTAAGTTATTGGTAAAAAAGATTTCGTTTTGCTAATAAAAGGAAATGTTTAAATTTTATATTTGTCTATTCGTCATTCATTGTATTGAGAAATAGTTCTTTTTTTATGCTACAAACCTTTAGACTAGAAATATGTCTCGAAGGAGTTTAAATCGAAATATCTTGAATATGTAACTCTTACGGAAATTAAACCAATGAATTCCATACTAAAAATAAAACCATATGATAAAGTTAAGTGGTACCTTGACTGCCTTCTGTTGTTAATGAAGGGGGATGAAATAAAAAGAACATGGCTCCTTTTGTTGTTGAAGGTACACGTCAAGGTAGTTATGTATCGTAATTCCACGTCCTGAATATAGCTAAATTATTGTTTGCTGGACGTTAAACATCAATCAATCAATGTATCGTAATTCACAGAAATGCTGGAAATGCTCCTTCAGTTGTAACTTTTTCTCGTATTATTGATTTTTTTCTAATAACAGTACTGTTTTGGGTCAATACAGAAATTATTGAATGTATTGGATTCCGATGTTTGGCTCTTGACCAAAGAAAGTTATGTTCTTTAAACATAAGTTTAGTAACAAGAAATTATTTGTAAATTACATTATAAATAAATTCTGTCTTTCAGACTACAGTAATATGTATACAGACTTCACACCTACAGACTTTAAACCAAGAAGGCAATCTTACGATTTGAACAACTTAAAAATGGCAGTGCAAGCCGTCAAAACCAAAACAATGAGCAGATCAAAGGCTTGTGAATATTTTGGTGTACCTCGTACAACAGTTTATAATTGGATTGCAAGGGAAAAACGGGGAAATGCTAAATAAATAAAATGAGAAAAGTCTCTAGTATGCAAGAACACTTGATTCTCCAGACAAAAATCACTAGTTAGAACTTGGAGCAATGTTTCTTTAGAACAACAATTCAGAATTGACCACCTCTTTAAAGCAAAATACAATTGATAATTCTGATACTGAAAAATGTGTTGGTAATGCTAGCTCTTTTGAACAGCAACCTGGAAAAAAAACAAGTTATTTTCCATGTATTTGATATTTGAGAAAAAAATTCCTATCGAATGGATGTGAACTTTGTGAAAAACAATAACATCTTTAACTGGATATACTTTTGAAAACAAAAAAATTATTTACTTAAAATCTTTAAAGTATATGTTTGAAGTTCATTTCAAAGTTAATTTAAACTTTGTAAAACAAAAAGAATGTAAATGACTTATAAAGTTGATTTAATAAATACATTTAACTGGAAAAAATAAAAATATATGAAGATTTGATTTTTTGTGATTGTAGCTAAAACTTTCAGAACCTAATTTGGATTGTGAAGGAATTGAGTAAATGGACAGTCAAACCTAACTAACATTGATCACATAAGACAGTTGGTCACATTACAGGTTGACAAATAGCAATATATAAATATGATCACAAAAGACAAGTTATTACCTGAGAGCGATGGTTGCTAATGCAGGTTTTACAGTTGATTGTAATGTTATTCCATGTTATGTATTTTACCCTCAGTGAAGCATATCAATTGTGTTTGTGAAGTGCAGTACCAACCTAGATCTAGTTTCTGAAATTGTTAATTTTGTGTTTATACCTATTGTATGTCTTTCAGAGTTGTCTCCAGTTATGTTTGTGGATGTCTCTTGGAAGAGAAGAAAGCAAAGGGCATATAACCCAAATAACTTGGTTTTAGCCGTAAAAGCTGTCCAAGAAGGCAGCATGAATGCCTATCAGGCATCGCATATTTTTGGAGTCCCACGTCGAACAGTTAGCTATCGTGTACAAAAAGCAAGAGAAAGATATTTATCAACATTGAAATCCGCTGCAGAATTTTCACAGGAGGATGATAAACCAACATTTATTTAATGTGCCAACTGTTGCCAAAGTTTGATTTAAGAACTGGTCATATTTCAATTCTTGTAAATATAATCATACATCAACATTTTTAACTTCCAGCATTTCAGAATTTTAGTTAATCAAAGACTCCTGTGATAGCTTTTTAAATTTTTAATAACTTGAATCGTTTTTAGATATTTATAGGAACTGTCTTGTAATAGTATGTGTAATGGTGTTCCATGTTGATTGAAGGTTAGTTGTTGTGTTTCAAAACAACGTGATTTGTTTGTCCCAGTACATGCCTGAAATATTGGCCTGGTTGGTGTTGAATTCCCAGTTGGTAAAGTTAATCCTGAACTCTGTATGTAAACATATGTAGTCTCTGTTGTTTTAGTTTTGAATTGCTATTAAATAATTTTTATGATTAATAAAAAAATGTAATGTAAAAATGGGAATGGAAAAAATATGCTTTGAGTTGAGTTTAGAGACTAGAAAAAAATTGATTTGACATTGATGAAAAAGATTGGAAAGACTTGTGTCCAGTGTTCAATGAAAATACAAGTCCTGGAAAAATAGGCACATTAAAAAAAAAAAAGATTAACATTTGAATTTCGCGAACTGAAATTGTTATACATAGAAATATCAGAGAAAAAGGGAGATGGCTGGAAAATAATTACAAACAAAAAATAGAGGTTAATTATGTGTTACCAATAAAACTAAATTATACTTGATAGAAACAAAAAAGGTCTAATTTGTACAAGTCATGTGACGTGTACACTACTTTTTCTTGCTTACAAAAGCAGACATAATTGTACAAAAAATCTGAAATGTACACAGTGAACAAAATCATGATCCATGCTTATGCCTTTCTTCTTACAGATGAAAAAAGAAAGAAGAGGGGCTGTTATAAACATTATCATGAAAGTCGTGATTTATTTATGGCCCTTGAAGCTGTCAGTTCTGGACAAATGAATGCTGGACAAGCTTCCATTTACTTTGGTATTCCCCGTCGAACTATGTATCTCAAAGTTAAACAGTACAAAATGCAGCAAAGTCCTATAGAAAATAACTTGAAATTGAGAAAGTGAGGTGAAAATTTCCTTTGCTCTTCTTCTGTTTTACTAGAAACAGTTGTGTAGAATAATCAAGTGACAAGAAAATATGTTACGAAGAAAATGATACAACAATAAGTTGTTGTAGTCTGTTATTTCATGAAGAATATGACCACACAAATCATGTGTGGAAAATATTTATCAACTAGAACTTCTATTAAAAATTTTGAAATAAGAATTTAATTTAAAGTTGCAGATCATTGAAATGCAAATTTGTTTTGTATATCTTTCAGTTGATATAAAGAAATTTAATTCAAGAAAACATGGTAAAAATTCCGAAAGGAGAGGAAGGGACTACAAAGGGTATAGCTCTCAAGCACTAGAATTGGCTATTGAAGCTGTACGGCAAGGAAAAATGAATGGTAGACGGGCAGCACAGCTGTATGGCGTTCCTATAGGAACAGTTTATGACCGTGTTGCTAAATCGGCTGAACGCACATCTAAATTGAACTTTTAATGATTTTGACATGGAAAAGAAAAGTTTGTGGAAACTAACCATGAACTGAAGTATATTCTGTTATACTGTTGGATGTAAAACATGAATAAAATAATATTTAGTCTTTGAATATTTGGAAGAATAAATGCAAACTGCAGGTAGAAGTGCAAATAAGAGTGTCATTAGGCCATTCTCAGTTATTTAGTAAATTTTTTTATCCATCTGATGCAGATTGAAGTACTTTTTATTTTTGTAAATTTTTTATATTTCATTTTTTGTCCTGATGTTTGTAGAAACTCTTGTTCTAGCAAGTTCATTTATTGTTGGTGTATGATCTAAATTTTTATAACAATTGTTTTCTCAAAGTTGTTTTATTTGGTACGTACCACAATTTCTATTCTTTCAAACCCCCCAAACTGGCACTGTAAACCACAAACATGTACACCATGTCAAACCTTGTAACTGGAAGTAGGTTAATAAAAAATTGGGCATAGCTCTAGTACTAGATACTTCAAATACCTTGTAACAGGAAGTGTTAATAATAAAAAGGTATAGCTCCAGTACTAGATACTTCAAATACCTTGTAACAGGAAGTGTTAATAAAAAAAATGGGCATAGCTCTAGTACTAGATACTTCAAGTACTTTGTAACAGGAAGTGTTAATAAAAAAATGGGCATAGCTCCAGTACTAGATAATTCAAATACCTTGTAACAGGAAGTGTTAATAAAAAAAATGGGCATAGCTCTAGTACTAGATACTTCAAATACTTTGTAACAGGAAGTGTTAATAAAAAAATGGGCATAGCTCCAGTACTAGATACTTCCAATATCTTGTAAAAGGAAGTGTTAATAAAAAAAATGGGCATAGCTCTAGTACTAGATACTTCAAATACCTTGTAACAGGAAGTGTGTTAATAAAAAATGGGCATAGCTCCATTACTAGATACTTCAAATACCTTGTAACAGGAAGTAAAAAAAAAAATGAAATGAAATAGTGTCGTGTGTATATTGCAAAGATGGGTTTTTATGAAGAGTGGGAAAATATTAGTGGTGACGAGTTACTACAAGTTATAAGCTTGGATTATCACCTTTTTTAAAGTTACATACTCTCTACAGATAACATTTTGTCATATTCCAGATTCTGCCCGAGGACTAGACAAATATAGAGGTTACAAAAACTATGAAGAAGAGAACTTGATAAAAGCAGTATATGCTGTCGTATCTGGAACTATGACACAAACAAATGCCTCCAAGTACTTTGGTGTTCCACGAAAAACTATTTACTACAGACTTCAAAAATATCGAGAAAGAACTAAACAAGAATAATGAGTGTTCACTATTCTAGCCCTATTTGTAAATTGAGTTCTGAATTGGGCAATTTTTCGAGTCGAGGGTTACAAATTTGAACTGATCATGATTTAAAAGAATAAAATAATATGTGCAATCCACTACAGTGGAGTTTTTTTGCTGAAATGCACATTTGAACCAATTTAAATGCTGTGCACAGTTTTAGTTGGTGTAGGAAACTCTATCTTGTTTCTTTAAAAGGCCTGCCAATGGGTACTATTTCTCTGGACTAATGCGAATGAACTTCAGTGATATATTCATATCAACTTTGAACTTCAGTTATTAATAATACTGATGCAGTAGATAATACTGTTTTTTGCTGGCATTTGTGGAAATCGACTTGTCTGTCATCGCTGTAGAGTTTAAAGATGTAGTTTCATTTTTGATACAGAATACTGCATTGCACCAATATTGTCAATTTAACAAGTCTCCTATCCAATTCTGTCTTTCAGATTTAGTACCCAAAAGTAGAAAACAACATAGAATGCATAGAAAGCTTTATGGGGAGGAAACCATGCTTCAAGCACTGCAAGCAGTTATTAGTGGGCAAATGTCACAATCCAAAGCCGCAAGAGTATTTGGAGTACCGCAACAGACAATTTTTAGCCGTTTAAAAAAAATGAGAACAAAAATGACTGAATAATAAAATTCTAATGATTATTGTTTGGTTTAGATTAATATTAATATTAAACTTGATAAATTTGCCTCGAGCTTTATTTTGGTTTTATTGAATGGCATTGATATCATGTTATGACATCATGGTATGTGTCTGATCATCAGTTGACAGCTACATTACCTGGCTGTACACCTTGATCAAAATAATAATACTTTGCAAACCCTGGGGATGTAATAGGACTGCATATTGATGTTGGGTTTTTCTGTTCCCTACCCCTTTCTGTATTTGGTTGCTGTAAAAGGTTAGCAGAGTCATTGTTTGTTAGTTTGTCCAGCAGTTTGTCTCGAAAGGTTAAATCAGCACTTGCAATTTCTTAAAAATTCTGCTCGAAGTATTTGCTTGACAAAATATTCTAGTGTCCTTCACAAACTTAGGATTGCTTACGAGTTGGGATGGTGGCAGGAATACACTCGGTGTGGAATAGTACTGGTTGCTTTCTTGTATAAATGTCTGCTTACCTTGCACATTTTTGTGAAAAAATGACTTGACTGGATAAGTTAACGCCTGGTAGTAAATTTTAAGACAAAAAATGGAAAATGGTATAGAACTTACACAAATCTTTTGAATAAGGATGCATAATAACAGTGATACATGGGCTGTTAAAAATCATTACAGAAGACTTCATCTGTAACAGTTGCAAGCTTTATGTGGATTATATTACTCTTGACATGTATCTCTTTCAGGACCAACACTTCACAAAATGTGTAAAAGGAGAGTTCCATCTAGATATAGAGTATATGATGAAGAAAGTTTAAAGGGTGCTGTGTGTGCTGTTTATAGTGGAGAAATGTCGCAAACTCAGGCATCAAAAGTGTTCGGGGTTCCACGACAAACAATTGGAAGTCGACTGGAAAAAATGAAGTTTTTAGAGCAACTTAACTGAACATAACTTTTGTCATTTGTTGTTTGGGAAAAAACATTTTTTCCGGCATTTTTTTGTTTAAAAAGTGAACATTCCATTCTGTATTCTTCTTTGCAATTGGAGAAAGTCTTGATTCTGTTGTCTTTATTTGAAGTTATTAAATTAAATATATGTCATTTAATTCATTCTTTTTTCTGTATTTACCATTGAACATGGTGTCCTGTTCAATTGAGTTTGGAGGATTGTACTAACAGTTGACCTAGTTAGATTTGATAGCAATCAAGATACAAATTTGTTAATGTTTAATTGAGACAATCTAAATTATATTATCTAAGTCAAGTTTGTTTCCATGACTACTACTGTTCTGAAGAGATATAACATATTGGGTGAAAGTTTGCTATGTTTTGTAAAAATATTCAATATGTGTTATATCTATTGTTGACACCAGTCAATGAAATGTGCTCCAACAAGATGGTTGTAGAGAAAATATGAAAGTGTCAGCTTGCAAGCTGTACCTTTGAAAAATGTTAGTAGCAGCAAAATAGAGAATTAAATGTCAACTTTAAAGTTCACAATATTTCACTGCACATGCACAGGTAGCAGTTCAATTGAAATAATTGTATTGTTGGTGATAGTCTTATTTGGAGAACAGCATGGAGTATTCTTCAAATTTTGTTCTGTATGTTTCAGTGTATATCCCAAGATCAAGACGGAGACGGAAAGACTATAAGGATTATAATAAAGCCAACTTGGATAGGGCCGTGGCGGCCGTTGTGGCTGGAGAAATGAATGCTATTCAAGCATCTCATTGTTACGGTGTTCCAAGCAGAACAATTTACGATAGGGTTGCAAAAGCTCGGAATGAGGCCAAAAATAAAATGCAAAAACAAGCAGACGATCTCAGTTGTGATGAAATTGTTAAAGATAAAATTGAATATATTCTTGTTAACAAACTAGAAGGAGAATAACTGTGCCTCTAAAATTCATTATTATGATATTAAGTTATTGGATTTTGTGGTAATGTGATATATTGTGTGAAACAAAGTCATACCTGTAAATTTAGTCTGCAGAATGGGGGCCATTACTGACGACAATTGTTTTGAAGTGCAAGAATATTATGTAGATTTCTTGCAAATTTGAGTACTTGACATTACCATCATTGTATTTGTTGTGGAGTAAATTGCTAAATGAGTTTTTTTTTCTTTGTGTTGAAAATCTTTTCCTAGTTATCTACTGTTGATCAGTCTAATAAAAGGGTAATTTTGGTAATAAACTTTACATCACTTTATGGACATGAGAAAGATACCTTTCACTGAATGTGTTTTAAGATTTTCATTTCCATACATACAATTGTTAGCATAATAACATGTAGAATGTCCCAAGTAAAGATAGTCAATTAGTTGTCTCAAAACCAGTTGTTAAAACACGCAGTTGAAAAAGTTTTGCTAAAAATAGTTTTTTTTTCGCTTAAGCAAGTGTAAATGGAACTTCGAAAAACCAAAAAAATTGTTTGAAGAATTTCAAGGCATGGTTTGATTATATTATGAACTGTTTGTTGTACACCCTGCCATGTATATGACCTAAGCTGTATCGTGTTTTCTTACAAACATGTTTCAGGAATGGATTTTCTGTTGGCATATATTTCACACAAGAGAAGGGCATATCAATCATGAATGAAAGACTTGCAGTAAGAGCAACTTGTAAACTGGTAGTTGATGCGGTCATGAATGGAACTCTTTAATTCAAATCAATAGTAAACAGAATTGTAAACACGATGCTGGCTGATACTATTTGGCCAAAATAAATTAGTTCTAAACATTTGCAGATGTAACATTTACACAAGAAAAAATTCTAATACATTGTCCCAAATGTAGAAATGTGTGTAAAAATAAGTTTGACCATAATTTAAACTGGTTTGCATATTATATAGTCATGAAAGTATATATTAGTGTTGAAAAGATCTGGATTTTGTTTGATACTGAGACATAACATATTTGTTCTGAAAAACTATTAGTCAATTTTCCCTATGGTATCTTTCAGAATGGATTAGATTGGATGCTCGGTGTAGAAGACAAAGAAATTACAATCCTTTATATCTGGATATGGCCATTGAAAGTGTTTTAGCAGGAAATATGAACCCTACCCAAGCTGCTAGGCAATTTAATGTTCCTAGACAAACTATTGTTAATAGACTTAACAAAATTAAAACAAAAGATGTTCAAATCATGGCTGAGAATCCATGACTGACTTTTGATATGTTAGCTTTATAATTGTGAATTTTAATAGTTTTGTTAATAAAATGTGGATACAAATTGTAAATTTATTGCAGTTGATCTGAAATAGTATAAATGTTTATCTCATGATTGCCACAGCATACGATTGAGGAAAATGCAAATTGGTCCAATTGGTCATAATGAATAGCTAAAACTGATAGCTATTTATTGTGTAAGGGCTGACGAACTTAACCAAAAATAGGATAGTTGTGCTGTTCATGTGAATATTATTTATACTGCTTGTTAAATGCTTTGTTTGGATAAATTATTTCACTACTACTGGTCGGAAATGGAGGCTGTAAAAAAATAAAGTATTGTGGAATTATATAGAGCATTTTCAAAATGATTGTTTGTTTTTGTACAATTTCAAAAATTCTATAGGAAAAAATTTAAATTTGCCACTTCATGATATGGTCTGTAAAATTTGAGGAAAAAACCCCTAAAACTTCTTATTTCCTGTTGATTATGGTTTTGCCAGTTGTCAGGTCATCTTTTACAATAAGTGTTGTGTCACGTGCAAATTTGTACAGTACTTTGAATAATTGAATTGGGTATTGGTTGCAAGTGTTCAACTTGAGTGCAAAAAGGTTTAGTTTACTCTCCACAATTTATGACCTGAATGTAAATTACAGAATGTTGGTTACCTCAATGTTAAAAATGAAAAAAATCCATATATGTTTCAGAAATGGATTTTCAGTCGGCTTTTCATTCCTCCAAGAGAAGATCACATGGTTCACGAAGGATAAGAACATATAGTCAGAGTGACATGCAAATGGCTCTTGATGCTGTCGTGAATGGAACAATGAACCCTAATCGTGCTGCACAAGTGTTTGGGGTACCAAGACAAACTATTGTAGACAGACTTACAAGAATGAAAAAACAAGATGCCACCTGATTGGCTGAAAAATTGTTTTTGAATATTAGTATATGTAGCACAAGCCAGAATTATCTTAAAAACAAAATGACCCTATAGTGTCCTAATGCATATAACGAAAAATCTTAAAGATTTCTGTAAGATTTCAAAAAATAATAAAAATTGAAGTTCAAATTAATGTTTGAGAATGTGTTGTAACAGGAAACGTCCATTGTGCTAATTTGCTCACTTTGATAGCTAACATTTTGTAAATTAAAGAGAATAAATATTAAAATGCAAGATATCTAAAATGCTAAAAATATAAATATTGAAGCTACTGTATTTGCGTTGGATTAAGAGTTTTAACTTAACCAGAGATAAGAAAGTCGTGAAATATATTTTCCAATCAATATTTATGCTTGGCCGGAACAATAGTTTTATGAATAGTGTAATATTGTGTCTTGACAAGCGTTGGAAAAATGATTTCCATTGTAATGTGTGGAATGAATTTGAAAATGGATAAAACCAGCTTTTTTACTGGAGATCATGAACAGAAAACCAGCAGTAAAAAATTTAAAAAAATTAGGTATTGAGTAACTAATGAATTGAACACCAGAGTCATCAGTGTAATTTGAACGAATTCTAAATTCTTTGTAAAAATGTTATCTTCCATTTTGTAGCCAGGCCAAGAACAGAAAAGAAATACAGAAAATATGATGATGAGTTGTTAGATAGAGCTGTTAAAGCTTTCAACGATGGAGTCATGAACTTGTCTGTAGCTGCCGATCATTTCGGTATTCCTATGTATACAATATACTATCGAGCCAGGAGGTCCAAAAAATCAAAAAATGTATCAAACTGAAAGTGCAACAAAGCAGATATGTTCAATTCATTTTTGTTTGTGATCTTTGTTGAATTCGCTAATAAACAACTGACAAAGCTCTCGAGATTTAAAATAATTATTGATCAAAGCAAATGTAACGGATTTGAAATTTAGAAGAGGAAAAAATAATCATTGGAGAATTTTTGTTCAGTGTTGTAATTTGTATGATTTGTGGATCTTAAAAGAAAATATTGAAAAGCATTGGAGAATCATAGAATCTTAATACCCCTACTGACTTAACATTAATTAGGTTGATGAAAAGTTGAAATGGATGCTGTTTTTTGTAGTTCCTCAAAAACATGTTTTTTTTGGTCCCTATGCTTACTGCGGACAGGTGTAAAATGATGTACTCTTCTGCTTGTGTAAATAGTTCATATGTGACCTATTAGTTACATGATCCAGTGTACAGTATTAATCTTGGGACAGCTTTACTATGCAACCCCTGTCTCTGTCATTTACCGTAACTAATAACTTTAATTATGATCGTAATTTGATATTAATGCTCATCCGCGAATATAAACTCATCACGTTACAGTTAAAGCCTGGATTAGTACACAAACAGTACCTGTATGTACATTGTGGGAAAGTTTGTGTAGGATCGTGTAATCGTTGTTTTAGGAGGTTTTGCATTCTTATTCTTTACATGTTTAATTAAATGAAAATTAACACAAAGGTAGAGTTATTTCTGAACATAACTGATTATGTCTGATATGCTGACAGTGTGCAAAATGATCCATTTTAAGAATGGAAACAGAATGAAAATACAAATTAAACATAACACATTCTAATACATGTATCGAATACTGAAAAATATTGAAACAGATATTTTGGTGTTTGTGATTTATAATACAATATATTATATAATAAAAATAAAAATAAAATAAATAAAAATAAAAAGATTATTTGACATCGGTGATTGAAACAAGGGCACAGTATGGAATATGTACAGTTGGAATTTTTTATTGGATTTTCATAATAAAAAGGTACAATATTGCAATTTTGAATGATAATTAAAAAAAGGCAAGCGCACTTCATGTGGTTGTTTCTTAAAGTATAAGCTATTACTACATTGTTTAAATTTAAAACTGAACACTTGTGTGTAAATTTTAAACTGAAACTAGTTTACATGCATTCTGATTATAGAGATATAGTATTGCCTCATGCAGTCCTCAGATATTTTTTTGGTTTGTTTGAATAGTGTTTAATGCCAATTGCAGCAATTTTTCAGCTATATTGGGGCTGCTTGGATTTATTGGAAAAGGGGGGGGGGTGGTAAGGCCATGTTGTAGGAAGCTTTTATTAATTGTTGATTAAGATAGAAGTTGCAAATTCTGGCAGGAGTAAGACTCGAACTAAAGTGTTGACAGGCATGTGATCAATAGTAGATGACTAACTTCTTGGCCATTCTAGACATGGGGAGAGCTGGGGGGTATCAATTATTTTGTTTCATTATACCCCACCGCAAACTTGTTTGGGGGCTATATAGGAATCGCCCTGTCTGTCCGTCCGTCTGTCTGTCCACATCCCTTGTAAGCTCCACTCCTAAAGCGCTTGATGAAATTTAATCAAAGTTAGCATAAAGGAAGTACATTATATGTAGATGTGCATGAAGATTTTTTATTGACCTTCGATATCATCAAGGGGAGATAATTGGACTTGGAAGCGAAGCGGGGTATCCCTTTCTGAGCATGCTCACAGTCCACACTTGTTTCTAATATGTTTCTCTATTTTCTTCATTAATTTTGTATTTGTCTTTTATTTTATTTCCGATTGATGCCTATGCAGGTGAAATGTTTTTACTTGGGTTATAATCAAACATGAGGCAGTGATCTCATTTAAAACTTGCAAGGCAACCTTTCCTTCAGTGCAGTGTGCACTTTGGTTTGTAGTTCCTTAAAAAACACTGGAAAAAACCTAAAAATGTGTTATATTACAAAATGATTCAGTGTCTTTCGTGCATTTACACATAGTATTAAAAAAGATATTAAATAGACTTGTGCTTGTGGTACAGCATTTTTTCTGATAAAAAATGAAAGGTCAAAGGCTGAAATTGCAGACATCAAAGATGAGGGCCTTTATGGCAAAGAAATGTGCCTGTCAACACTGAGGTTGGGAGTTTAAACCTTACTAGTAACAGGGTGTGATCAACTCTAACTATAAATAACAAGGTCAGTTTTCAACTAATATCCCTGCTACCTCAACCAATTAAAACTGACGTCAAGATACATTTGAAAAATTGCTGCAAGGAGGGCTAAAACCTTATTACAAAAACAAAAACCAAAAAACCCAAAGCAAGTACAAAATGAAAGTTACAGAATTGTTTGGATTATAGTTTAAAACAGTTGTATTGTTCATTTCAGACCAAAAAAATGTTGAAAAAAAGAAGAAACGTGGAAGGATGAGATGTCTTATGTACAAAAACTACACTGAACAGAATTTAAATCTTGCAGTTCAGGCTTATTTAGATAAGAAAATGAATCTCCCCAGAGCTTCAGAGTTTTTCAGCGTTCCTCCTTACACCATTTATGCTTATGCTAGAAAGAAAGGAAAACCAAGGTAGAGGCAGTACCTTCTGTCTATTTATAAGAAGGCTATAATTTCTTAAAATGGGGATCTCTGGCTTAAAATTTAATCCCAGTTTTATATCTTGCAGGAAAGAAGCCAGAATTTCAAAAGTGTTACAAGAATTATAGTGAAGGAAATTTGGATCTTGCTGTGAAGGCTCGTTTTGAGGAAAAATTGAGCTTTCGACAAGCTGCAAAATTGTATAATGTACCAAGCCATACAGTGTATAGGAGAGCTAGGAAACTTCGCGAGTCAAAGTTAGAATATCAGAATTAAATTTCTTATAAATTTTACATTCTACTTGTTTTTTGTGAATTAATAACAAATTCTTGATTTCAGAAAAAGTTACAAAAGCTACAGTGAACACAAAATGAATTTGGCAGTTCAGGCATTTATAGACAAGAAAATGACACTAGAAAAAGCAGCCAAAAACTTTCAAGTTCCTATGGGGACAGTTTACAGGAGAGCTAGGAATTTGCTGACATTAAAAAATGGAAAATAAAAAAAAAAATTCTGTATATGATGTTGTAAGAATATATGTAGTAATGAAATAAAGGTTGTGAAATATGTTCACAATATACTGTAAAAAGACTTGATGACATAAGACATGCCCGATGATTAATGATTTAGACCTACTTGCTAAATAACTTCAGTATGGTAACTGTCGCATACCTGTTTCCAGTGGCATGATGAAAGAGATGGACAGGCTCAATTTTTGCCATGTCTATATGCGGATTGTTTTGGTTTATTGGATTGGTGGGAAATGGAGATCTTGTAACATGTTTATTTGTGCTTTTCTAATTGGTGGATGGAATAGAAATCTGGTTATATATTTTAGATCTGAATCCTGGGAAGTATCAACAGCTTCTTGCACAATTTTTGGGGGTAACCTGATGCTTTTCTTCGAAGGGTCAGAGATTCACACTACAACTCTACTTCTTCATAAAACATGCAATTATATACATGTAACTGAAAATACAGTTCAAAACAAAAAACTTCACTTGCACAGCTTTCTAAATGCAAAGGAACCAGCATAAACAAAAATTGAGAAAATTACATGTACATCTACAAATTAAAGGAATTACTTGCATCTTATTGTGTAAAATTGTGTTTCTCCAGTTCTGTCACCCATTGGTTTGTCTGCAATTTATCTGGCTTCGTAGGGCACTTGACCACATCTGCTGTGTAGAGAGAGAAAAAATCGTAAGAATTTGGAGATGGACATATATGTGTATGAAATAGTTTTACATGCTAATATTGCTCTTTAATTCAGTATAAAAAAATTTCATGGGCATAACTTGCTGACAATTAGGAAGTTATTGTTTTGTAGGAGCTAAAAATGTCTATAATAACGTTGAACTGACGATTATAGCAGTCTGGAAGACAGTACTGATATAAAATGAATCTAATCAATTTCATATATCTTAGGAGATGTGGGCGAGTCTTATTTGTAATGCAGAATGCTGGTGGGTCCTTAGAACATGGTAGTGACTAAAATAGTAATGTTGACCCAGTAACTGTCCAGAAATATCAATATTGACCTCATAAATGTTTTCACTTGTACAAAAAGGTGTAAAGAATCATCTTTTAAAGTAAATGAAATAATGTTGGAACTGATGCAGTTGGATCTGGATTTTGAATGGATTCTCATATTTATACTGTGTATTTCAGGGTTTGTTTTCTCACGAGATATGCAAAAGAAGGATAGGAAGCGGTACATTTATCAACCGGAGAACTTGCTAAAGGCAGTAGAAGCGGTTAAAGCAGGGATCATGAATACATACCAAGCGGCTAGATATTATAATGTTCCAAGGGGAACTATCTCAAATAAAATTTATAAGAAATCCACTGGAAAATAAAATGTGCCGTGTTTGTAGTATATATACAGTACGCTATATTGATGGGATTTATTTTTTATTGTATGACAAGGATTTGTAGTCCTCTTTTAAAAGGATTGTCTAAAATATCATTTGTTTGACACAGGGATGTTTTGTCATCTAATGAAAGAATGTTGTTCTAAAAATAACCAGTAGTTTATTTTGAGCAGTTTTTTTAGTTGATGATAGGATGGTTGTTTTTCTTACGATTTATACTTTATTTCAGGCCTAAATACAATGAATTGGCTTTTAGCAGAAAAACAGGAAAGAATATGGACAAGATACCAATATACTCCAGAGGCTCTAGAAAGGGCCGTTGAAGATGTAAAAGCCGGAGTTATGAACACATATCAGGCAGCAAGGCATTATAATGTTCCAAGATCAACAATTGCTAATAAAATATACAAAAAGACAAAATAATAATTTTCTCTCGTCCTATCAACTTGGGCATTGCAAATGTGTAGTCATTGGAGCAATATAATGCTGGGTTTCACCTGTTTAAAGAACGTTTTTTTGACTGTTGACCATGAAACACTTTTGAAGAGAGAATGTTTGTATTGCATTTGCATGCATCTATGACAAAAAAATAATTTGCTGAGATATTCTAAAATGAAGCTTTTGACATTGCTGAATGTATATCCTGTGTAATTTCAGACTTTATTTTCCGGAGAAGGCGGAGAGATTTGAAGAGATACGGTGACTATAATCAAGAGGATTTGGAAAAGGCTGTTGAAGCCGTCAAATCTGGTGCAATGAACTCGTATCAGGCTGCGAAACAATTTAATGTTCCTCGTGGCACAGTTGCATATAGAATTTATAAAAAGCAGTAGACAGTTATTCCTTGACAGGAATATCCTGAATGCTTGTTTAAACTGTGAAAAATGTTATTATAATATCTAAATGCAACAAGATTTGCTAATTTTGTGGAGTTGCAACAGATTGTAGCATTTAAAATGATACTACATACATTTTTCATTGTGAGGCCATGTGCATATTTGAACAATTAGAAATAGTTGGTATAATAAAATGGACTATTATTTATGAACTGTCCACAGTTAGATTGTTATAACTGAAGGTACTTGTATGTTTCAGCTTTTACAAGTGGGAGACAGAAGAAAAAAAGAAAGAACTACGATAAAAATAATTTAGAAATGGCAGTAGAGGTGGTGAAGTCTGGACAAATGACAGCTTACAAAGCAGCTATAGCTTTTGGTGTTCCGTCACGAACAATTTACTTTAGATTAAATAGAGAGAAAAATCCACTAGAGACTAAAAACTTGCAATAATTTTGTAAAAACATGTTTTGTGTGACTAAAAAATAAAATGAATTGGAACAATAAGCAGAAGGTTGTGATAAAAAATTTATAAAAAATGTACATTACCATAGCTGTATATTCATAAGTGTTTCATCATCAAATGAATGGAAAATATTTTAAAAAAATCCTTCCTTGTGATACATGTGTTGGAATGGACCCCATGTTTTGGTGTAGTGGAATTGTATGTAGTCATTGAATTGAATCGATTGGACTGGGTCATGCTTTTAAAATCTAACCTTGAGATGTGGTTAAAAATTTTTTGAATTTCTTTAGGAAATTTAGAGGGGGAGGGTTTGGATATTTAGAGGGGGAGGGTTTGGATATCACACTTGTGTCAACCTCTGATCAATGTCAATGTGACGAAAGAATAGTCTAAAAATAATACACTGATCCAAGAACTTTCTTTTATTACCATTAAAATACACTTTAGTTTGACGTAGGCCTATTTTATAGGGCCACATTGTGCAAATGGTTGTCCTTAAAGAGGACATCTGTCTAATAGTCATTGATTACACCTTGATGGGAAAGGATAGGTGTTTCAGTTAAACATAACACTTGATCAGGTAATTTTGAAACTTGGAAACTGGTATTTATACCAATGCAGTCAACCAATCATTTTATTAAATGTAAACAAGAGTCTTGAAGTGTAAACAGCTTGACTAATAAGGATTAGGAATTTGAAGAGTAAATGATTGCTGTTATCTAGAATGTCCAGTTTATAGCACAATACTGTTTGCTTTCAGCGGTTACCATATATGGACGTCCTTCAAGGAGAGGAGAAAAGAGGAAAGACTATAACCCATTGAATCTAAAGATGGCAGTGGAGGCTGTACAACGAGGTGTCATGAATCCAAGCAAAGCAGCTGCACATTTCCAAGTGCCTAGGGCTACTATCTATTTTAAGATGAAAAACACATTAAGTAACAGTGGAGCACCAGTGGAGCAATATAAATTGTTATGAACTTGAACTTTTAAACTCGTTTGAAAGTCATTCGATTAAACAAATACAAAATGTGTTACCAATATAAAATTTCAAAAACAACACGTCTACACTTTTAAACTGTTTTTTAAAAATTTGTAATAGTTTCAAACTTATTTTGTAATTCTAAATTGTTAAAGGTTACCAGTTACTAGGCCAAATGTGGCAAGTAATTTTCAGATGAAAATTAGTGATAAACGAGCAGCTGGTATTTCTATAGATTGCAGAAAATTCCTTTCAGTCGAATTTCTAAATTTAGTATTCTTGGTATTTACATTGGTTTTTTCTTATGTGATAGTGTTCAAACTTTGTTGTAGTATCCAAATTATTACACTGGCATGCCAACATCCTGGTTCTTTTAGGCAATGTGTTCATCTTTTCTTAAAATTGGCAGATTCTCCTGATCTTTTATAGGAAGTGACGAAACTTGATGAATGTAACTAAGGCAACACGGTCATGAAAGTTTTAAACAGCACATTACAAACCTATGGGGAATCTAAATACTTCTTTAAACATGATGATTTATTGAATTTGAATAATTGACAAAGTTAAGCATAAAAATTGATTCACCTTGGTTATTAATACATGTAAAGTATTTTTTGTTATGAATTAAACATAATATATTGCATACAAAGAGTCCTGTTGTTTATTTTCCAAAAGTATGTAAAATAGTGTTTATACATTCAAATTTTGCCTGGGTGATATATTATTTCTGCCTGGGTGATATTATAATCATACTGCCTTTAAATGAGGGTGTTAGGGTAGATTATCACATGAAGAAAAAGTTATCACCCGAGACGCAGGCGAGGATGATAATTTTCTTCTTCATGTGATAATCTACTCTAACACCCAAGTTCAAAGGCAGTATGATTTTTATTATACTGAATTATCTAATGAAGAAATGTAAACTACCACATAGATACTGTACCGTATCATATTTTTAATAAAAAAAGCTTGTTGTTTTTCCAATTAATAATTGCAGATTTTCATGTATTTGTTGTCTTTGACATGTTTGTGCGAAAAGACACACTACCTGTAAGTAAATTTCAGCAATCTCTGGTCTGAACGGGTGTTAATTTTTTATACATCGCCCATTAGGAGGAAATCACGAGGAATTAACACCCATTGCTATAATGGGTGGGGCTAAAACGAAAATAGGTAGAAATTACCACATGGTTACTGTTCAATAAAAAGACAGCATTTTTGCATGAAGTATAATAAAATATATTATTTCTGCCTGGGTGATATATTAATGAACTGACCTCCGATTGAGTACAATGGAAGTTTTCTTCATATTGAAATTTCTGAATTCTGATTTTTATACATTTCAGTTTCTAGACATTGTTCAAGAAAAGGAAAGAAACAGAGAAATTATGATCCTAATAATCTAGCAATGGCTGTCTTGTGTGTAAAGTCTGGTTCTATGTCCCTTAGGAAGGCCTCTAGATTATATGGTGTTCCTATATCAACATTGCATTTTAGGATAAAGGGCATTAGTCCTTCTTGAAAAACTGTCCTAGTACTGTCTGGGACTGGGAACATCTCTGGATCACTTTTATAGATGATATATTTAATGAAGTGTATTGTTAAATATGAATATTCGCACATTTAATTATTGGACTGGACAAATTGCTGTTGTGATCGAGTTTGTATTTTGTTTTAAACCTATGTTGTATTATACAAATTGAGTTTAATATTGGATGCATTGATTGTGGAGTATCATCAATTTAAAAAAATAATATCAAAAAATGCATAAATCTAGACACTGACATTCAGAAATGAAATGGAGGGTTTAAATGGAAAATATATCTGATGCAATAAGTGAATTTCCACCTCATGGATGTTTGTTATGCTCCTTAAAAAAGTTGAATTTAAATGTAATTCTTAATTGGTAGAGCTATGTTGCAGTGTGCAAGGTTTGTCGGTATCTCGTCACTTAGTGGTATATTAGTGGTTCAGCATTTAAACTTTTATTGATTTGAGAAGCAGATGTTTGTTGTGCTTGGCTATGTTGAAAGACCAGACTAAAAACTAGTATTCCTTTGAATAAATGGTCATATGATATAGAGTTTTGACTTGCTTGCACTGAGACTGTTATTTTGGATCTGGTTCCCTTTATTATACCTGTATTTCCTAATGTGCTTAAGACTAAAAGTCAGAATAATCTTGGGTAACGGTTGTTAATGAGTGATGTTTGTACATTTAATATTTATGTCTTTCAGTGTTCAGTGACTTTGTTAAGCCACGAAGAAGGAGGAACAAAACATTCTACAACCCTGAAATTTTAAATATGGCTGTCGAGGATGTAAAGTCAGGCAAAATGTCTTTTCGCCAGGCTTCAAGGGTATATGGAGTTCCACTATCCACCATACATCTACGGATTAGGGGGCGACCATGCGACAGATTACAAACGGGAATAAATTCGCAGGATCTTGCATAAAGTTTTCAAGAAAAACAAATTACAGATGTGCTTTAACAAAAATTGTAATGTGACCTTTCATTGAAGGAAACAATTATTTGGAAGAAGTTGATATATTGACTGACTTGTTGAAGTTGAACTTCTTTTTAAATATTTTGTGCTTGAGTTTTAATTCTTACTATTAGTGGTAGAAATTCATGTTGAGGATTCAGAGGGTTAGCAATTCTGTGAAATCTTTTGAGAAATTTGTGGCATCTTGGTCCATTTCAAACCCTAAGGTTACACAGATTGTCTGGATTTTTTTTTTTTTTTTTTTTTTTTGCTCAAAGTTTAGGTCTTCTTTCCTCAAGAATAAACACAATTGTTTTACCAAATAAACAGTCCCCAACCTAATCTCGACAAATTAATTGAAATTAAAATCATGCTGTTCAATTTGCTACAGTGCTTCAGAAGATGTTTGCCAATGTCATTCCATGTAGTCTTAAATTGTACACGATTTTGGAATGGTATTGGGGTTTCGAAATAGAAAGTGTCAAGGAAAAAAATATTGATTGCTTAATGGACAATAAAGTTCATAACTTAGTTTAGAAGGGTATTTAAACAGAATCGTCTGACATAGCATTTACTGTTCAATAGTTGTACCATAAACAGTTTTTTAATTTGAACTGGTCTTTTCAGAAATGCCGTATGAAATGGGGAGAGGAAGGGAAGCAAGGAGAAGGAAAACATATGCACCTGAACAGCTAGCTATGGCTGTGGAGGCAGTTAACAGCGGACTGTGTACTATTCGTCATGCCCAAAAAACATTTGGTGTTCCAAGATCCACTATTTTTGGGGTTATTTATAGAATGAAAAAGCAATTTGCATCCAGTACACAAAATTTACCACAGTAGTGCTGTTGACAACTATGTACTGCTACGTATTGATAAGGACTATGATTTAAAAGCTTTGGTTAAGTGCTACTGCATGGAAAAGACCATGTGATTATTGTATGACAAATGATTATTTTTATTTTTTATTTTTGTGGGAATCTTGTCAGTGAGCGACTTGACACGGTAAATGTTTATATGATTAAAGGGCTGTAGTTTGAATAAAGGAATCAAAGTTTTATTTCATTAGTAAAACCTGCCATACCTAGTTTAAAAATAATGCTCCCTTATGCACAAACACAAATAAAAACTGGAATAAATTGGACATTTAAAGAATTTTATAATTATAGTGACAGTGGGCAGTGTATAATTTGACATTTACTGGTTGGGAGTCTTTATTTGGATAACAAAGTTGAAAGGGCAAAAACAGTGTAGGTATAAGGCAATATGCAGAAACAGTTTGTAATGACAGAAAAAGTCTAATGTGTGTAAGGGGTTTACTGATTTACAATAGGAAAAATGTAAGGAATCAGTTCCCAATGTCTGTAGAATACTGAAAGTTTTCTAGTCAAAAATGGACATTAACAAAACATTAAAGAAAATTTAACATTAATAAGTGGCTAGATTTTCATAAATAAAGATCTGATGATTTTTTTCTGCAACAAAGAAACCTGCGTTGTAAAATTCTAAAGACTGGCTCGACATGCCATTAGGTATGATATAAATAAAATTGATGAAAGCTGTATAAATGCCCAATTAGTTGTACTTGACTCATTCAGCTGTCAGATTTTACTTTTCTGCAGCTATATTGAATGCTCCTTGGTGGTTTGGTTGAGTGGTAATAGGCGTCTTTTGATTACATCATCTGTAGACAGATATTTGTCAGAGCCTTACTGAGGGTAGGTTGTGCTCGACTACAACTTAAATGACAAGGATTGCCAGTTGTCCTATTGAAAATAAGGGTTTTTAAGTGGTTACTCATGCATCATTCCTGAATAAAAACTGGAAACCTGAAAAATTGCTGAAAGGTGTGGTAAAACAGCAATCAAAACAAAGGACTTGTCTGTTTATTCTTTCTGTATTTTCCTTTTGATAGATTTTTGGTGGATTATTGTCTCTTATGATCTTTTTTAATGGTTGGCATAATATTTGTGTCAATTCACTGAAAATGTTTTAAAAACAAAATAATGTTAATAATGTAACAGTACAATTTGCTAAATACATGGATTGCTATCAATATATAGCATTTTACTTAAGCAAACAGTAATGTCCTTTTCTGCAAATATGTACATATGTCAATATGTTTCAGGCTTGCCTTTAAGGATGGATATACCCAGACAAAGAAGACGAGTAATTCGTTGGGATTATGATAAAGACAACCTTCGAAAAGCAATCGATGCTGTAAATGCAGGAACAATGACAAGTAGACAAGCAGCAGAGTTTTTTGGAGTTCCGAGATCTACTGTTTATAAAGCTGCTATTAAACAGTTGAATGTATCGTTGGTCAAACATTCTGATCAACATCCATAGGATTTTTTATGTAACTTTACCGAGAGTTCATAGTATTGATGTGTTTGTATTTCCCTGCAACTTTGATAATGCCTTACTAAAAGAAGAATGCTTTTAAGCAGATATAAGAATTTACACTGCGCTATTGAACAATAAAACATTTAATTAGACTGCTAAAAATCTACTAGAATTTTTATGAAACATTTAGCATGCTCTTCTTGTTAAGTTATTGATTTAGCTGGTACCCGTATAATGTCTTAATTACTTGTATACAGTTTGTCTTGAACTGCCTTGCTTATGTAACCTTACTTGAAGATGAATATGCATTGTATTAATGCTTACCAATGTAGTTTCAGACACGTGCACAAAACAATATGGATACAAATAAATAAAATACATAAAATGATATAATAAAATAAAACAGGAAGAAAAAAAGGCTGTATGAATACCTTTATTAGTCCTTTGTCCAAAAAATTCTGAAAAGTCTACTTAAAATATTTCACAAAGAAAATTTTGAAGTGGCTGACATGACTACCATTTAAATTCTTTATTTTGATTGTTTTTGCCTGGTATTCCTAAACAACAGACACATAGGGATCTAAATTCTGTTGAGCCAAATTGGTCAAATTATGAGAATGATGGGCTTCCAAATAATTGGATGTAGTTATTGTGGAGCAAATTTTAGAGAAGTGGGTGTGGTCGACACGGAACTAGCATTGTATCATTGGGATTATAGTAATGGGACATGTGGACACATAACTTTAAATAAAAAGGGAACAGGCCAATTTTCATTTTCGTCATCAATTAAAAAACATTTACAGACTTCTTTCATTTGAAATAAATAATTAAGTGTTGGAGGACATCTTTGAATCATTGAGGAAAAAAGCTATATACTAAAAAATTTGTGTGGCAATGTCCTTCAGTTTTCAAAATTTCCTAATCCTTTGTTTC